>PVKU01013770.1:0-26792 GCA_004027475.1 Anoura caudifer
GTACATAGAACAAGTAGCACAGATGGTGGGTAGAAAGTAGACAGGGGGAGGGCAAGAATAGTGTGGGAAATGTAGAAGCTAAAGAACTTATGACACATGGGCATGAACTAAAGGGGGGAATGTGGGTGGGAGGGGGTGTGCAGGGTGGAGGGGAATGAAGGGGGGGAAATGGGACAACAGTAATAGCATAATCAATAAAATATAATTAAAAAAATAAAGAAAACCACAATGAGTTACCACTTCACACCAGTCGGAATGGCCATCATAAACAAAGCAGCAAACAACAAGTGTTGGAGAGGTTGTGAAGAAAAGGGGACCCTAGTGCACTGTTGGTGGAATTGCAGACTGGTACAACCACTATGGAAAACAATATGGAATTTTCTCAGAAAACTAAAAATGGATCTGCCTTTGACCCAGCAATTCCACTGCTAGGATTATATCCTAGGAACCCTGAAACACCAATCCAAAAGAACCTATGCACCCCAATGTTCATAGCAGCACAATTTACAATAGCCAAGTGTTAGAAGCAACCTAGGTGCCCATCAGTAAATGAATGGATCAAAAAACTGTGGTACATTTACACAATGGAATTCTATGCAGCAGAAAGAAAGAAGGAGCTCCTACCCTTTGCAACAGCATGGATGGAACTGGAAAGCATTATGCTAAGTGAGATAAGCCAGGCAGTGAAAGACAAATACCATATGATCTCACCTTTAACAGGAACCTAAGCAACAAAACAAACAAACAAGCAAAATACAACCAATGACACTGAAATTGAGAACAGGCTGACAGTCACCAGAGGGGAGAGGGAAGGGAATTTCAGAGGGGAAAGGGGAAGGGTTTATAGGAACAAGTATAAAGGACATATGGATAAAAATTAGGGGGTTGGAAATGGGAGGGAGATGGGGAAGGCTGAGGTGGTGGGCTGGGATGGGAGTAAAAGACAGAAAAGTATACAAGAACAATTAAAATAAAATAAAAAAAAAACAATTAATGAATACCCACAGGCCTATGCAGTAGTATTAGAAGTCAGTAAACAAGCTGCTGTTTGGGAGAATGCAGTCTGATTCATATATAATTACCAGCCTAAATCTGGCTAAACCCTGAATACAGATTGGCAGATTGATGGATATACTATTAAACTAAGGGTAAGATTCCTGAAAAACATCCAGTGAGATATAATAAAATATTTTTTTCAAATATAATGTAAGAAAGCCCTCAAAGAGGTAATAGATACATGCTATCTTTCCTGATCTTTTTGGGGGGAAGGTGGGGGTTGGAAGAAAGGGAATAAAATATATGCATAGACTCACACATATGCACACATACACACCAAGATAGAAACAGCAAGGCACATAAAGACAGTTATTCACAGAAGAATGTTTGTAGTTGAAAGAAAGATGAAATCCAGGTCACTGGGTTTCTCTTCAGTAAAGTCAACAAACACCTCAAAGTTAGTAAATTCGGTGTTTTAGATATGAACCTACTCAGAAGATGCCAAGAAAGCAAAACTGAACTAGTTATAACAGTTGTTGAAAGATCTTTCTTGAAAAAATGAATAGAGAATTAGAGAATTATATTACTCCATTCATTAGAAGTCATTATTTATCACTCTTTAATATGCACACAAGCTAGACCTAAAATATATTAAAACTCATGTAGGAAGATCTTTTGATGGTTTATAATGTACTACAAAGGAGGAAGTGAGCAAAGACAGGAAACGATTCAGTACAAAAACTGGATGCCAACAGAGAACAACCACAAAAGGGAACCTGTGGCATTGCTTACAGACATGTAAGTGATCTACCACCCAAGGCAAAGTTATTTTGCTAATGATTCGTTTGGTTTTTTACCTATAGTTTGTCAGTCTAATAACAAGTTAGTACTTTGTAGCCTAGAATGAAAATTTTGAAATAACAGTCTCTGAGTCTAAAAAGAGTGTGCCTAACAACTGGATACAATTACCTTTTTATACATTATCTCATTTATTCAGTAAACCTAATCTGTGAGGTAGGGATCACTTTGCCTGTTTCAGAGATGATAAAATTGAGCATTAGAGAGGATTTGTTCATTTTCCAAAATCACACAGCTAGTAAATGAAAGATTTGGGCTTTAAATAAGTTTCAGTTTGACACCAAAGGCCAGTTATTTTCCCCATTATTCATGGTTTCTTTAGGGTCATGCTACACTTTTTTATGATTCACCTTGTACTCACTGCACAGCATTTCCTTCTTCCTTTCTTTATTAGGATCTTTAAAGAACTTACACAAATGAGAAGACTTGCTAGCTCTCCAAGTAACGTTGGTCCCCCTCCTTGACTCCCACAGCGCTTTGCACATATGTCTGGTATAAGACATATAACATTATTTTACAATTAAAGTGGAGTGGCATACTATAGGCATTTGACTTACTGATTTCAAATATATGTGTTTATTATTGACTTTTAAAAGAAAATAATGCCCTTAGTGTACAGATGTGCAGATATAGGGATGGCTCCAGTAAGAGATAATGTGCTAGATATCTTCCACGTGCCCCTTCAAATATACTCTGCACTTCTCAACCCGGGTCCATGTGACATAGACTAAGTTTTATAGATGATAGTAGTAGGTTCCCAACCCCATAGCTTCCCACTGGATCTGGCCAATAGGTAGCCAGGGCAAGAGATAGCAAGGAGGAAAAAACATTAAATCAGGGTATTTATATACTTGGCTCCCTAGCTCTGAAGTTGTCATGGGTTGGCTCTTTTTCTTGACCAAAAATCACTTCTCTCCTTGAAAGACTTTTCTACATGGCATTCATTTACCAAGTCCTACTAAGACCTCTCTCTCATTGTCCTTTAGACTGCAGACTGGAAAAGCTCCTTCATTATTATTAGACCCAGGCTATTCCACTCTTGTTTGTAATACACCGATAGCCTCACCCACACTTTTGTAAGCACCTCTGTATAGACACCTTCTTTAAATGGTGCTACTTTGGGGGTGTTGCACTTCTGCAACTGGAACTCTAATTAATACAGTTAAGTCTGGGTAAGGGATACATTTTGCACCCTTTAAACCACAACATTCTCTTCATTTCTAAAAGCCTAGATACATAGCACCTTCAGGGCAAAACTTACAATTAGTCTAATATCACACCTACTTAAAATTTATATACTTGTGCTGCCAAAGCACTGTGAGGAATACAAAAAGAATTTATGACATACTCTTTCCACTAGGACATTATGATCTTATTAAGGAAACAAAATATGAATGAAGAAAATTATAAAGAAAGCATGAACTGAACACAGGTACAATTACCTATGATACAGAGAATAAGGGGTATCATTTATTAAGAAAGCTAGAAATAAATATTGACTTATGTTATCAGGAAGAATGCTCTGAAAACAGAACTTGGAACATGTTTTGATAGAGTCTCAAAGTGAAGGTGATTTTATAGATGAGGAAGTAGCTGTGGGTTGAGTTGACTCCCACATGCTCTGGACTTCCTCCAGACTATGTCTAAGTTCTGAGGAGCCCCCAGACCCTCACAAGAGCATTCTCTTTGGTCCCATTTCCCCAAGCCTTCCTTGGCCATTCCTGTTTATTTCCACCTTTTCCAGGATCATTGTTTGCAAATAACTGCTCCATTATTAGAAGATCCTGGAGATAGAATATGGACAAGGCATCACTTTTTAGATGAGCTCATCTTGGGCACCACTACATGTTCATGTCAGACATCAAACTAGTTAAGAGCCATGGATACAAAGATGATTAAGTCACAATTCTTGTTCAGAAGCAGTGTGTCATTTAGTGGGGGAAATTAACATAAGATCTCCAATTTCTAATCCTCATGAAAGCAGGGGCATTGTGAGTAGATATGATGCTAACACATACACACAAACCTATATAGACACACATATATCTATACAAATGCACATACTCATACATGCTCACACATAGACATCTCTGCTTGTAATTATGTGTCAGACAGGAATTCATTTACATCTGAGCTAATAGAAAAGAGAAAATATATAATGTTGAAATCATTTAGGAACTCGATTTCAAAAAGTATATAAAGTGCAGGATCATCCATAAATATCAAGATATTATATACTTTTTAAAATCAAATTCACCTGAATATGTCTACTTAGGTTTCATAAAGTGATCTGGATGAGACAACATATATTGAAAATTGAGATACATGTAAATTTTGAAATGGAATAAACTAGATTTATTTGACTATCCATTTTCAAGTTGGCAGCTACAGAAATACCAAATGATAAGTTGGCAACAGTGGGGCCTTTTTTCTTAGAACCTAGAAACATATTAACACTAGGAATATATTAACAACCACAAAGGAGCAAAGTGGTAATTTGAAAATCCAATATAGGGGCTTAGACTTTCATCAAGACTGCATCCTTATTTCACAGCAAGATGTCTGAGCAAAATTTCATGCAAATCAGATTTAATTTTCTATTCATTTTTCTTTTACAATAAAAATGAAAAAAATGAGTCAGTTCCTTGCATATTCAATCTCCCTTTTCACCAATATGTGCCCTTCTGCCAGAACTTTAAACTTCTCCCTTCATTGAAATAAAAACAATAAAGATGTCTCTGATTCATAAAGAATAGAGTGAACTAGTGGGTGAGAGGAATCTTCCTTGAAAATGAGCTCCTGTTAAATAGGGGGACCACAAATTTTATGTAGCTCAGCCACATCTCCCCTATTCCTCCCTGCATGAAATTTTGGCCATGAATTATCTATTATTGACTTCCAATGATGCTGAAAATGTTAATGCCCAATACTATGCACTGAAAAACTCCAATGCTAGTAATGATGAAACTTGGAGATCTATTATTTACTTATATGAAAAAGGGGTCAGTAGAGTATTTATTTTTGTTTTACTATAATTTTCCAGAGATCTTTTGAGTTTTCAACTTACATTAGTTCATAGAGTCAAAATTAGGATGGTGCAAAATTTTAGGAGCAACAGAATGCTCAGTAATCAAGATAAATAATATTTTAATAACAAAAAATTATTAACATAGAAAATCCATAAAGAGCAAAATAACAAAATAAAGACAGGATTACTATTACTGATTTTTCCTTTTGCCTTAGGTTCCAATATCACTAATATTGACCCTGGTCCTGTTAGTTTAAATATTATCAACCCCAATTAGTTCCTTCTTTCTAAACCCCCATGTCTGCCAAAGTGACCACACAACTGCCTTCCAGGTGACATGATTGTTACCATTTGTCTGAATATTAGAAATAACAGAGAGTGATATGAGCAGCACTTGTATATGAATGATGAGTTTTATTATGCTGGAAGAATCTATAATATCCACTTTGTATGCTAGTAGTGGTAGCCATAATTCTGAAATATCCATGATAGGTTTTCATTTTCTTTCTTTTGCGAGTTGAGTGAAAAAAAATGCCTGTATATTCATTCTTTCTTTATTGTAAGCATCCTGCATATAATACAGCTCTTGGGCTAAGGAATGTCTTTGCCCTTCAGCACCAGGTTAAATACAGCTCAGCAGTGACTTTGGAGCTGAGATGAAATAAGCTGATGGCTTTATTTTAGCTCCTTCTTGGCAGATGTTCCGTGTACTAATTGGCACGCAGGTGACAGCATCATAAAACCAACTAAGGTGAATCAAATGTGAAAAGTAGCCCATGTACATAATATATGATCATCTACCTGCTTGAAACCAGGCATGTGAAGTTTTATTTTGCTGTGCTTCACTAAATATGAGGGGGAAATTGACTGCTTCTGGCAGTCTTGCTATCAGAAGCAGAGGATTTACTTTATCATTTTAAAGTAAAATGCTCTTTGTATATATTGATAGAATAATGTGCAACATAAGCTCAGGAAGAAGACAGATGTTCAATGTAAACCAAATGTGAGGGAATCTTCTCTCCACACAGAATGCATGGAAGACAGGTCCTTCATTTACTTATTAAAATTTTCAGTCACACTCCCTGAGTGACGACCACAGGAGTATTTTTAAAAGGGAAGAAAGTACTGGAGTGAGAGAAGATGAAGCAGAGGAAAAAAGAACAGGGAAAAGCATGTAGAGTGTGTGTCTACAAGTAGATATAATATGTGACAGTCCACTACCACAACTACTTTTTTTAATCATTCCTAACAACAAATAATCTTTTTGTACGTATAAGAGGATTTAAAGAAAATCTCTTCTACTCAGATGAATAATGTACATAATGTGCCTAGCTTAGTGACTGGCCTACATGACCTAAAAAGATGCTGTTTAACAAGTCACCCTCCTTTGTCCTTTTTTCTGTAAGATGAAACTAATGATTCTTTGCATTCCTTTTGGGCTAACATTTTCCAAGGCTAAGGAAATGCTTCCTTAGAATTGTGCCTGTATCTCTCCCTACACACCCAGAACTTCTCTAATACTTTTCCTAATGGTAGAAAAATACAAATTAAATATAACTTAAAACAAAAAAAGAAAGTTGCACATTCTCAAAGGCTATAATCACACTGCATTAAAATGAAGTATTGACATAAATAATAATGTGGATCTTGTCAAATTTCATTTAGCAGCATATGTCAAAGGATGTTCTAGAGCACAGGTGGCAAACACAAGGCCTGCAGGCTGAATCTGGCCCTCTGCCTTGTATTATCTGGCCCAGCACCTTGTTTCTATCCAGCAGCAACACTAAGCTCTCACTTAACTGTTAAGGAGTAGTTACATTTATACAGTCTTAAAACTACATTCAGTTCTTTGAAGGCAACTGTGAGGCTGATGTGGCCCTCGGTGAAAATGAGTTTGACACCCCAGTTCTAGAAAAAATAGGTTTTTCATGGTCTAGAGGTGCTATGTGATAAAAAAAATCCAGAATCAACTATATCTGAAAAACTACAGGTTAAACCAAATTAAATGGATTTTTTTCTATACAGGACTTCTCAGTCTTAATATTTGGGAATTGTTCCAAAAAAAGTCCAAGAAAAAAATAATATGAAAAGGATCCCTTATATATACATAACCATGGAAATTTTTCCTTGACAATCATCTCAAATAATTTGTGTTTTTTTTTTAACACAACTTGTGTAACACTGCCTTTTACTCCAGTCACTAATTGCCCTGTACTAATGAGTCTGCACACAAATCATCTGGGGAAAGTTTTAAACAACCAAGGTTCCTGGGTCTAATTTAGATCAAATGAATCAGAATCTCTGAGGATGCAGCTTAAAGATTCATAGTATTTTTAAAAACCTCCTAAGGTAATTTTGACATTTTTAATAACATTAGTTTTGTTTGTATGTTTGTTTTTTAAAGAATGATTTAAACTGTTAAGCAGTTTTAAGTCTTGAAGTTTTAATTGCAGTAGCTTCACATTACTAACAGTGGAAAATTTCAAGTATATTTCTTTATATGGTTAACTTTGTATAATTTTTATACTCTTGAACTAAGCTGTCTAGTGTCACTACATTTAGGAAAGAACACACCAAAATATGACTGCTATAACTACAAGAATCCTGAGGGTACAAATGATAAACTTTTTTTTATAAAAACAAAAATTAAAGGCTATTTTAAACTGCAATAGACTCAATGAAGTAAAATCAAATCTAATATATACCAGTGCTCTGAGTATTGCCATAGGTCCAGCATATATCAGAAAAATTTTAGATGCTTTTGAACAGAGATCAAAGTAGTTAGTTAACTAGGAAAATTCTTTGACCTTGTTCCCTCTTTCTTACATGGAGTATAAAAATGTAAAAAGTTTCTCATTTAAGAAAAAAAAAGAAACACAATGTTTTTGATCTTTTTAATAAATTAAAAGGAGAAATATTTTCTGATAAACCCTCAATTACACCCCAGCTTTATTTTTAGAGTTTACAAGAAAATAACCTGTTTACTGGAGGAAGAGAAAACTGGATTATGGGATAGGAAAAACTAAACCCTTCATCAAAGCCTAGATTAATTTCAACTAGAAAGTTTTAAGTTTTCATCAGATTCCAAAACTCTGGTCAGATCTGGTTGGCTTTGCTTGCATTCTGTTCCAGACAGTAGCAATGTGTTTTAAAAACAGATTTGTGTCCCAGGTCTAGGGAATATGTTACAAATACGGACAACCCATGATCACTAGACCATGAAGGTTTTATTTTCTTCTCTCAGCCAATCTTCAGAATGAGTGGCCAGTTCAAAGCTGGAAGGTTATTTGAGACAGGGAACTATGGTACTGTATCAACCTGAACTGGAATGTAGACGTGTGAAGGCACTAGATCCACTCAGTTTGACCATTCACAAACAAAACTTTCTGGGAAAGAAAATATCATAATCTCTAAATTAGACATACCAATCAGCTTCAGTTGTTAACCCTGTGCACTGTCTGAGTTTACAGAGATTTTAAATATCATCAGGAGTTTCTACCACAATAAAAGTCTTACCCATTAAATGTATCTTGAACATTTGGATTCAGTCAGTATAACCCAAATGCCATTTATGATTTTGTAAATAGATTGCCAAAATAATGAACCATCTTTTCTGGGCTACAATGAATATTTACTTTCTGTTAGGCAAACAAATTACTCCTTGGCTGCAAGCTGAACATTCTTGAAGGAGCAGTACTACAATCAAGTTGTTAAAACAACTGGTGAGTTATTGGGCTTAATTACTTTCTCATGTATGTTCTCAAGTTCCTTGATGAGTACATAAAATGCATCTCTCAAGAAGACAAACTATCACCTAACAATGTTATTGATGCTACTCAGGATTTCAATACGTTATTTAGTTTAGGATGTAAATATCTGGCCATTCAAGAAGGGCCCTACCGGTCTACTATGTGATAAGTATTGAAATGTGAGAATAGATTTCTTATTGTTTCAAGGTTATCTTGTCAGCATTTTTTTATTCCTGAGTTTTCGTGACAGAAAGCAAATGGCCATAACTTTCTTACCTTTCCTCCTCCTTCACTATGAAGGAGTAACAGCAAGTTCAAATGAACACAGATCTCTGTGCCTTTGATTGGCCTGAAACTCAGATAGTTAAATCACTTATTTTTCTTACTTTTTCCTAATATATTTCTAGTACCAAAAACAAATTAAAAAGTATGACTTCCATAGAAGAAGTTAATTGGCTCTGAAAGACTCTTTTTACACAAGAGAAAATAGACTGCACTTAACAAGTTAAAGTATACATAAATAGTGAAAGGTTAACTTTACCTTTCTGGGCATAGGCCATGGTTGCAACTGAGAAGTCATTTGTGAGTATAAACAAAGGAGAAAAGTAATATTTATTGTCTGCCCACTATATGCCAAGCACTGTGCTTAGAAGTTTTGCACATTTTATTTAATGCTCACAATAATCCTGCAATGCATATTCAATATTCAAATTCAAAGTCTGTTATACAGATGAAATAACTGAGGATTAGAAAGATTCAGTACATCAGGGACATCCAAGAACGTCTTGTCAGTGGTGAGACAGACACTTCCTGTGTTTCATTTCTCCATGACTGAGAATTAAACTACTTTTCTTCATGCCTATGTTTTAAATAATTGGCACATTTTATGAAGAGGTACACATAATCTTGGGTTTGTTATTGGTATTGGTAAAAATAAGAACACACTTCAAGAAAGGTAGCAGCAACTTAATTTTGCTCAGGCCCAATTTTACCAACTCAACTAATCAGAATACCATAAAGTTTCCCTTTATATTTGATATTTGTCCCATTCCTGACCTTTGCTTCTTTCCTCCCACTCACAGAAATGTAACTGGCTACCAGCTAAAGTTTTCAGGTCATCACTCCTCTCTCCTTAGCCAGTTGCTTGGATGCTTTAGTATTTCATTGTTCCTAAAATTTGACTAGGTAATCCAGGAAAAAAGAGTTGGCAGATGGAGTAAATTTGGGAAATACTACACCCTTCTTGAGAGATGCAGAATATAAATTAGATATTGAAAATTTTGAACTTATTCATCAAGAAAGTTGCATAATGCTAGTATTTTCTAAACTTACTCTAAAAACATTTCTCTCTTCTGAGAAAATGATCTGAGGAACTCAGTTTCATGAATACTAATATTTTGTATTATACACAGATGAAGGGTCCAAACCTGCTGACCCAATAGCCTTACCTATCAGTTAAGACCATAAAAAAACACTCGTTTGAACATCACCACCAAAACTGTCTTTAGATAACTTGGTAGAAAGATGTATGTTTAAGGAAATCATTCATCATATTGTTGTATTAGCAAAATGTGCTGTTGTGTAGAAAATTTAGAGTCACTTGGGAACTATCTTTGGTACTCTCGGGAGCAAAATGTACTATAATTTCAACAGGGCATTAGCAAAATCGTTACCCTGAGAACTCCCAAGAAGGTAACACCTCTGGGGCAAGTAAGCTTAATTGTAAAATGAAAAATACAGCTATAGACAAAGTTTATATGGGCCAATATGGTGAAAAAGATAAAAGAGAAAGAAGAAAAATAAATATAAAAACAGACAGAAGAAAGAGATAGATGGGACCTTGAGAATGGTTGTGTGTCATGCAGAATATAGTGATTATGGATTATTTACTCCGCAGTTTACAGATGAGGGCAATTCTATGGACTTCAACAGATATATCAATGGGACACAGAGTTTTGCAGGTTTGACATAATAAAAACAAATTTACAGGAGAGTTTCTACAATAGCTTTTATCTCATCAGTGCTTTAGATAACAAATATTCCTCATTCCTTACTATAAAACAGTTTTATTGTTACTCATAGAACCCTAAATTCTGTGGTTACTTTCTTGTATGTCTTATCACTTCTGCTCCCACCAGCTAGGTAAGTTGTGTTTGTTGCCAAATGCATTTATGTGAGTCAGAGTTCTTTCAAATGCCATAAAATATGATTCAGTTAAAGAATCTGCATAACTTGTTATACACTAGCATTTCCTAAAATTATTTGATCTGAAACATTTATGCCCATACCTATGGGCAAATGGTCTGTAGAACTTAGTTTCATAAATATTATTTTAATGTATACAATATGAAGTGTTCAAATAAAGATGCAAAAACTGAGTGAGGTAGGTGTTCTATGAATATCAGTTTAATGCTTGCTATAGAGGATTAACATAAAGCCACTATTAAATTGAATGTGGAAAAGAAAATGGCAGTTATTATTATTTGAAAAAATCATATCTTAATATATTTGACTTTAACAACAAATCATAACTATCTGCAAGGGCTCATGTTATTTTACAAATTATAAGTAATAAATTATAGGAGCAGATTATACAAAAAAGGTAAGAAGAACACCAACTATTAGACCCTTTATCAAAGAAAAGTTATTAATCTCAGATGGAAATTGGCAAATGCATATATACTTAAATATCTTATATTGATATAAAATGTCTATATTATGTATGCATTATTTCACAGTTCCCTAGTTTAACAAGATTTTTAAATGGACTAATTAACTGATATCTGCCAATCTAAATGTTGTGGTTAAGATGTCTTCAATTGTATGGCTATGATGTTATACAAGCTTATCCTATTAGTAGTTGCTCTTTTATCTAGAGGAACCTGTCCTCTTCTGCTATTGTAAAAGTTGACATTGTAGACTTCAAATATGAGTGCACTTGGAAGATCAATTTTGTTCAATACAAAGGCATCAGATCTGGGAGCCCAGCCTCAGGATTTTGGGTCCTCAGGAGAATTGTGTGACCTTATGATACAAGAAACACTCTTCTGTAAGAAGAAAGTGCTCCTATTAAAACTAATCTTCAGGAGAAGGTGAGCTTAAATTTCACACATTAGCTTTTCATGTAAATGCAGGTTAGCTGTGCTTATTGCACACTCTGTTTCTTTCTAAACTGTCAGTTGAAGTGATCAGCCAATGCTGCCAGACCCATACTGCATCGTTAAAACAAGAAAATGCACCCATAGAAAGGAATAAAATATTTCATATAAAAATATATAAGTACATAGATTATTAGGTAACCAGCTATTATAGACCAACCACTTGATTAAGTTTTCTATTCAGTAATATCTGTGATTGCTCTAATTTTACTTTGAGGCACAGGTTGGCAGCATACACATTTTAATAGGCCCATTTTTTGTTCTTCTGGTTTCTTTGTTATGTTAGCCATTTTAACATGGTGGAATTTAGCAGATGCTACTAAGTGAATATCTTTATAATCCTAATTATTCTGTGAATATATTACTTGAGTCTCATCACATTTTAAAAATATTGTCTTAAAGAGTATGAGCTACTTTGAAATAGTATTATATATTAGAAATGGAGATACTAAAGTTCAAGGATATTTCAGGATTTTGAATAGCATTGGAAAGAAGCTAGACTTTAACTTTACTGCTTGAATTAACTTAAATTTACCTGGGAGTTGACCAGATGATATCTCAAAGTATATTTTGTTTCCAGAACTTACTATTTTTTGCCACACAACACAAGTCTCATTTCTTTGTCACTGGATACTATCTTAATACTGCATTACCTTTTAAAAATATTTTACCTGTTTTGATTCTATTTCTACATAATAAAAATATTCATATAAAATCTAAGAAACAGTGACCTCTGAAGTATGTGGATAAAACAAAGATAGGAACTGAATGAAAGGCCTCATGAAACATTCTTTGTAACACTGCCAAAGCCACTGATTAACTGACCTTGTCCTAAATGCAAGGGAGATAAAATTCTATTTTAATTATCAATATGGTTTTGTTCTCTTATTTGCATTTTATAAATGAATTTCAAGCTATCTAATATGGAAATTTTTTCTTTCCAAAAATTGTTTTTTTCACAAAATAGAGATTTTCCCAACTGAGGCAAAGAGGAATTTTGACCTTAACCCCACTTACTAATGACATTGTGCTTTAAAATTTCCATAAAAAGTTAATTTGATTAATTTTTTAAACACAGAATTCAACACAGTTATACTTGAAGGCATTTTAAAAACTTATACATAAATAAAGTCTCTATAAGTCTGATTGGAATAACTCTATAACTTCTTTCTGGATGTTTGTATTTTCTTAAGAGAAGTGGTGAACCAATAAGATCCCAGCCCTGCTAACTATTTAACCCTCCTGGTTCAATTTGAAAGTATGTCAGTTTTATTCATGTTCACATCCTGACATTCTTCTTTATAAATAATTTACCAAATGCAATTTTTGATCTCACATGTATCCTAGACTAACTTGACTCATAATGGGCTTCTCATCAGCTCCAGTCTGGGGCAGTCATCTTGTTCTTTAATCAGTGAAGAGCGTGCGACCATGTGGATATAAATGCATATCAAAGAGGGTGTGTGTGCACCATGTTTAGGCATGGAGCTACTAGTGATCAGTGCAAAGGGCTGCAGAATAAAAATCCTGTTGTCAATCAGGCAAATCATGTTGAAGTTTTATCAGATTGTCCTGTGTCCAGCAGGCTCACACCACTGGGAAGTTGCTAAAATTCCTTGAGCCTACCTACTGCATGTGCAAAATAGAAATGACTTTTTTCACATTTGTTAAAACAGAGTTTGTATAAAACATCATATTAGTTTCAGGTGCACAACATAATTACTTAACACTAATATACTTAACTAGGCGATCACGATGCTAAGTTTAGTAAACATTTGTCCTTGTACAAGGTTATTATAATACTAGGTTATAATCCCTATGTTGTACATTTCATCCCTGTGACTTATTTATTTTATGACTGGAAATGTGGACAGTTTATTCCACTTCACTTTTTTACCCTTTCCCCCACCTCCTTCCCTTCTGGCAATTATTGGTTTGTTTTCTATATCTGTGAGACTGTTTCTGTTTTGTATTGTTTGTTTGCTTGTTTCATTTTTTAGAGTCTACATATAAGTAAAATCATATGGTGTTTGGACTTCTCTGTCTGACTGATTTCACTTAGTTTAATACCCTCGAGTTTTATCCATGTTGCTGCAAATGGCAAGATTTCACTCTTTTTTAAGGATGAGATATGTATATACAAGGTATGTCCAGAAGGTATTCAGCCAATAATATGAAAAACAGACATTTATTGGAGAAGATTGAAGATATAAGAAACATTGTACATAGCACAATGATACCTCAGTTCCCTTCAAAGTAGGCACTTTGGGACCTCACACAGTTCTCCCAATCGCCATCAGCTGCCCCATTGTATTTTCCTGAATCTCATTAACAGTCTGAAATCTCTTCCCTCTCAAAGGTGATTTGAGTTTTCAGAAAAGCCAGAAGTCACAGGGCACCAAATCTGGGCTGTGAGGGGCTGAGTCACCTGGGTGATTTGATGTTTTGCCAAAAAACTCTGCCAGAGATGTGATGCATGAACAAGTGCATCATCATGATGAAGCTGCCAATCACCAGATGCCCATAACTGTGGCCTTCTGAATCATCTGAATAGCTTCCACAGATGAATGTTCAAGCTTAATGAAAAATTTGATGCAGATTCACTGCTCTACTTGCTCAGTCATTTTGAATACAAAGGCCACACAGTATACATGCTCACTCAAGGGCATCCACCATCCCCAATGACTGGCACAGTGAAGTCATCATTGTTCATACATGCACATTCCAGTCCATTCTCCTTGGCTGCCAGGTACATTATGTTGTGCAAACTGTTCTCATTATATTAGCAATAGTGGTACTTTTACCAGAGAGATCTTATATATCTATATCACGATTTCTTTATCTATTAATCTACTGATGAACGCTTATGTTGCTTCCATATCTTGGTATTGTAAACAACACTGCAATGAACATAGGGATACATATATCTTTTTGAATTAGTGGATTTTTTCTTCAGATAACTGCCTAGGAGTGGAATTAATGGGTCATATGGTATTTCTATTTTTTAATCTTTTGAGGAACCTCCATACTGTTTCCCACAATGGATGTAGCAATTCGCAGTCCCACCAACAGTGCATGGAGTTCCCTTTGCTGCACATCCTTGCCAATGTTGTTCTTTGAACAGGAGTATAATAACTGATTTAATAAAAATGAAAACTATAATAGTTAATAGGAAGAAATTTCAAGAAAGATAGTAGTGATTTAATGTTTTTGAATCCAATTTCATTTAGAGACCTTTTCTAACCCCATACACCCCCAAAATCTACAAACAAAGAAAAAAAATAACCAAAAAATGTGAGTAGTAGATTTCTGTACAAGAAACATACTGTTTCCCTGTTCCATCTTTATCCCCCTGAACACATAGTGGATACACATATACACATGCAAAACTTTATCTTCTCTTCCTGAACAATTCTCCCCCATCACTTGTCTCTCTATATTAATTTGACTGTTAATATAATTGAAAAAAGAAAGGAGAAAAAATGGAGAACCATAGGAGGAAGAATATATGATGTGAAAATGTAAAGGAAGAAAATAAGTGAGAAAAAGAAACAATAATATATAAGAAAAGGGTAGGGAGTAGATAAAGGAATAAGAAAGGCAGTAAGAGGAGGGTCACAGGGAGAGAAGAGGAAAGCTGCTGGCTTCAGTATTAATATTAGTGATGATGTGAATTCACATATTGGAACCCACAAGATGGAGGCCTCCCCAGTGACCTAGCCCACCATGTTAATATCTAAACCTGGTCAGACCACAGTTATTGGAAATGATTTGTTGTCAAGGAAATCTAAGACTAAGCACAATCATCCAACTCAGCTTTTTCTAGCTCACCTTACCCTAGACAACAGGACTTGCCAGCCTTGCAGGGAAATCCCTGACCTCCTAGACAATCAAGACCTGTTTCTGCATGTGGGTGCTAATGCTCTTTCAAACTTTCTCTTCTTGCCTGAAATCCCTCGGGCAGGGCAGAGTGCTCCACTGTTTGTGAGGCGCTGCACTCCTCTACTCCATGGATGTTTCCTCTTGAATAAAGAACATCAAACTCATTATTAAGTTGCTTTAGTTTTTTCATTTGACATTGGTTGATTATCCTTTTAATTGCCTGTGAAGTGTTTGTTTCCATTTTTGTATATATATTTGAGTATCGGTGGATCATCCGACCTGTATCATAGAATCAGTTACTCCTTTTTTAAAAACTAGGAATAATAATAATGACAATAATTTATAATTTCTTAATATTAGTCAATAGACAGATGACTAAACATGTTAATATCTTGAGATCACATTTACCACTATTATCAATAATCCATGTGGGTGAAAGAAAACTAGTACATACATATTCCTTATATGAAGCATATAAACGAACAACTAAATAAGCAAAAATAATCTATTTATGTGCAGTGTATATAGTGATTTTTCTACACATTTGCCTTTTGAATTAATATTTACTTGAAGTGGGTTGGTGCTTCTGTTTGTAAACTGATCAGTGTTCACACTAGCATTGAGACTAAGAGCAAGGTGGAACTGGAACAGGAATTAATTTGATGTCATCTTACGTCCATAAAGAAAGAACTCATCCAATGGGAAGGGAGATGGAGATATCCAAGTCAGTCCATTGGGAATGAGTAATTGCTGAAGAGGAGGAAGGAATCGCGTAGTATGGCACAAGATGCCTTTCACTAACTTTGTCCTCAGTATGGTACATATGCAATGCCTAAGGTGAAAGGGTTTCAATAAAGACAGAATAAAACTTAAAAAGGATTTAAAAAGCAAACTCCATAAAAGATTTTCAGAGTTCATAGAAGCATACCTTATAGCCAGCATCTATGGAGTGAAAAGTATTCATTCTACTATTGGAGCCTGATAGATCATGAAAAGAGCATAATGTCTTGAGTTCAATCCAGACTAATCTATGTTTGAATAGAAAAATGAAATAAGACATTACAGTTAAGGACATTCAAAAGAGATCCTCAGAGCAGAAGCAGACATGACAATTGCAACATTGGGATCTGAGAGGACAACTGCATCGCACACTCCACACTGCTGGGGCTTCTGCATAAACCTCCTCTATGTCCCAAGATACAGAGGAGGTTTCACCCTCTCTCTCCCAAACAAACAAACAATTAAATGAACACAATGCATTTGCTATGCAAATAAAACTTCAAGAGGAGAAATCTGACATCCCCTTCTAAGGTCATTCTACCCATGAGCCACTTCTACACAGAAATGCTACAACAATAACACTGCTAGGGGAGACCTGAGGTGGCCAGAACTCCCAGCAAGGGATTCAGGGAGAAGGGTACAAAACAAGAGAAACAGTTTTCTCAGTAGGAGATGGTCACAAGAGAAATAGATGGCAGTTTCTTTGAGATTAAGAGAGAAAGTTCTTTTAAAAAGGACAGTAATGAGAATGTAATTAAGAATAGGAAACAAAAAAGGTAATATTAATCTGGCAATTGCAAAATGATATTGGTTACTTAATGTCAACAAAATAAACTACAGAAAATATTTCTGTTATATTTTTATCACTTGATTAAAACTTAGAAATTTGATGAAATTAAATATCTCAACTTAAAATTAAATATCCCAACTATTCTACTTATTTACCTGATGTCAAGAAGTATGTGCTTACTTAGGCATGGGGACTCTTTCTGTTCTTGTGTTTTTGTTTCAATAAAGTAATTATTCTTATGGATTTAGTTACAGAGCCATTAACTTTTCATTGAAGTACTTTCTATCATGGAAATTAAAGTAATTGATCACAACAGACTGTGAAATCTATGTACAACCTCTGGAAGAAGGAAATTACCTATAAATCTTTCGATGGGTTTTGGGAACTGGCATTAAATTTCCATTTTATGAGGCAGGCAGCCTAGAAACAATATCAAAATGCTAACAAATAAGATGTGAATGGTCTAGCTCTAAACTTTTGAAGCTGGGGTGTTGATCATCAGTCTTCCATATACTAGTTAAGCAAAATTCCTATGTAATACTCTTCATCTATCCACTGATCTTTTGTATCTAGAATCAACTCTGATTTCAAAAATGGCATAGACAGAAGTCAGGGTGGATACATATAAAGGGATTAGAAATTAGAAATATTAATTCTGCCATAAAACATCACTTCTGACCAACCAACAGTTGCGAGAGGAAGAGAGAGATCTGTCTCCCCCTTTACCACCACAAAGAGTTTTTCTCAGGAAACAAAAAAATACAAAAGATGGAAAACCCAGCTGCTCACCGTGCATGGAGCAAATTCATGGTCATTTATATGTGTGTGTTTCATGAGTGTCCTGCTGGCTTCGGCCCAGGTGATCTTCTTTGGGATAAATGCCTTTAACATGAGAAACTAGTCATAGCCATGATAAATTTCCACACACTGTGCCAGCTCTGGTTTTACACTCACCAGTGTAAAATTCTCCATGGCAAGCTACAGAAGCTGGCAGCAATAAAGAAGCAAATTTTGTTCCGTATTTTAATCCCTTCACCAGTTCTATGTTTAGTCTCCTGCCGGCTAAATATTTTAATGAAAAATGTTGGGTTTGGTCATCAGCTATCATTAAAATCCTAAGTCATTCAACTTTATCAAAAGTTAACAAGGGAATATAAAATTTCCTTTGCCAACTGTGTTGTCTGACATGGATTTGCCTTCACAGATCAATAGAAAAATGTTAGTCCTGTTTCCCTTGTTAGAGGAGGAGAAAGAGCAGAGA
Organism: Anoura caudifer; assembly: GCA_004027475.1. Lineage (NCBI taxonomy): Eukaryota > Metazoa > Chordata > Mammalia > Chiroptera > Phyllostomidae > Anoura > Anoura caudifer. Next base: position 18,503 of record PVKU01013770.1, read on the forward strand.
AAATGGACTATATGGACATTCTCTCTGAGATCTCCCCCTTAGTCTTCCGGCCATCTTTTCCTCATCCTTTCCTTCTGGTACATCTTTCTCTGTCTTCCCCATAAATAGTGACTCTCTTCTTGTGTAAGCCTCTTTCTGAGGAATCTTATTTGCTTCTATGTCCTTGGCTAATACCCCTGGTGTGATGGTTCTTAGTTTAACATCTCTACATATCATCTTAATGAGAGATATATGATATTGAACTTCAAACACAGAATATCCCCAAATAAGAATCATCATTTTCACCCCAAAGCCTGTATTTTTTTCTTTCCTTTCTTATCTTGTCTGAAAGTGACTGCAGTTTCCTTGTATAACTCTTTAATCTCCTCACTGAGGTCCCAGGCCTAATCAGCCACTCAGCCCTGTCCATACCACCTGCCCCATCTCTCCCCAGCTCACTCCTCACACCAAACTGATGCCCACTGCCCTAGCTGGGGTTGTCAGTATCTCTCACCTAGATTGCTGCCACTGTGTCCTTGGGGCGACCCTATTGCTGACATTTTCCATCAACAATTCCACTGCCACACTAATCTCATGTAATCTTCACAATAGACATTTGTAAGGTATGTACTTCCTAGTGTCTTTCTACTCTGTTGTGGGGATTTAAAAGTGAATGAAACAAAGTTCCAAAGTTCGTGCCCTAATGGATTTTATGTGCTATTGTCATAGATTCAACTTGATGGCAACTGTGTTGATGAAAAAATCTTTGGTAACAATCCATCGTCGGAGAAGGAAGTTCCCCAGTTCTGGAAACCCACAAAGCCCTTAACAATCTGGCTTCGAACCCATTGACAGCGCTCTTTTCAACCCAACCTCACTCATCTCATCCTGTTTTTTTAAGCAGACTGTTCTAGCTGCCATTCATTGCCTGAACATACTTTCATTTATGTCTCCTCCTATACTTCCTTATTTATTTGCAAATTATCTATTAAAGCTTTAAGCCTTTAATAGATAATTAAAGCTTTAAGACTTTAATAGATAATTAAAGCTTTAGAAATTTCTATATTCAGTGAAGTTTTCTTCACTAGTTTTGTTCACTGTCCTAGCCCGATCTCACTAATGCCTCCTCTGTGGCTGTTTGTCCATGCCTATCTCACCTCCTATGTTCACAGAATATTATAATTCTTTGCCTGCATATCCGCCTCCCTCACCAGGCTGCCACTCCCTTACTTGTAGGAGAAATTATGTAGTCATCTTCGTATCTTGAGCCCCTAGCAAAATTTCTGCCATGATAAGAACTCAGTAACAGTTTGCTTAAAGACAAACACAAACACACACACACACACACACACACACACACACACACACACATATATACACATTTTTTAAAGGGGGGAGGGGGAGAAGAGGGAAGAGAAAGTCCAGGGCAGGGAGATTTTCAGGGAGGACTCATTGGTAATAAAATAATTAACTACCTTTATTTTACACTCAGTAAATGCTAAGTATTAAGTATCATTGTTAACTGATGGATAAGAGGAAAGACATTGATTGTCCCCAGCAGACCTTTTGTCAGTGAAATGATTCATATGCTTAGGTTGGTTTTTCAGAACAGGGAGGTTTTTCTTTCCTACAGCCCTGACAGAATAATGGGGAAAAAACTATGCACACATCATTCACAAGAAAATAAAAATTGTGATCCCTTTTCAGCTCATGGATTTAGGAAATTAAAAAAAAAAAAAGGAAAGAAGAGGCTATACAAGCCAAATTAAAGGACCATAAAAGTCTCAAAAGGCCAGTACCAGACTCTGCCAGGGCTTGGATGACTTCTGTATGGGCGAGGCATTTTGGGGGAGTCAGAACTACTTGTGCTGAGGCCATTCTTGCTACTATAAGATGTTAATTATAGAAATACCTGGAAGCATGGCTTTATTTATAGAAGAGGCTATTTCAATTCCTGTGTAAACTTCAGGGGAATGAATGTGCTATGCTTTAACTAATCAGAAACTTTGTGTTTCCTCTTGGCATTTTATCCTTTTTTTTTTTTTTTTTTTTTTTTTGCTCTGTAACCACCAGCAGACAAGCAGCTAAATAGCCACTAAGAGAAGATGGGTGGTTATCAAAGTTCTCTGACATTTCAGCCATAAAACTACCTTGTACACTATTTATGCAGCTAAGTCTAGTAAACAACAGAATAAAAGGTGTTTTCTTTTTAATTCCATGAGGTCTTATATTAAAAAGGGAACAATGATCCCTGCTATTTATTGAAACTTATCAGTAAATACATTATTTCATCTAAAATAGTAATGTTAATTATACTTTTGCTAATTAGTAAAGCTTAGTAATTTGTAGTTTATCTGCATTTAGCAAAACACATGTGACACAATGAATGTACATGAGAATCCTGCCTCTCTCTCTGTCTTGCATATTACTACCAAAGTCAACACTCTCTCTGATGGGATGAGAAACTAACCTGCTGTCACTCTATGTCTAGACAAAACTCACATTTTGATCATGAAAAACTCTGGCATTTTTCTGGATGAATTTTATAGGGTATCCATCCTTTTGAAACAATTACCTAATAAGAAGTTTAACTTTTTTTTTTTGACGGCTGAAACAATTGTTGCTCAGAGCAATTAACTCAGTGTAATACAAATACATCTGAAGCTATAAATATCATTCATAAATAGCAAAAACAAAACTTAAATTTTATTAATAAAAGAAACATAAATACATTAAAATATTTGAATGAGGGCCTCAAAAGTTAAAGACCACAAAAAAGTAAGATTTATTTTATTACATTTGGGAAAATAATCTTTAAAAATACTTTATATACCAATTTTCAGAAAAATATATTACAGAACATAGACTATCTTGTGCCTACATAAAGAAGGGGAGGTAGAAGATAAGGGGAAAAGGCAGAAACAAAAAGAGGCAGTTGCTTTACATGAAGAAATTTGGTGGATGATGCTTCCTCTGGGCCATGGGTAAAACTGACTAGAACATGAGAACCTGTTAAGCACCATTTAGACTTGTCAATATGTATTATGCGATCCAGGGAAAATTACGATTCACACATGACCTGGCATATTCTCCAGTTGCAAAAGAAAAGGTTGACAGATTATATGTGATAAAACCTATTGTTGTTTCAATAAACTCTATGTATATAGTAGATACTGTCCATGAGTCACCCCTGTTTAAACATTTTCTATCAAAACAACTATAAACTATTATCTTAATGTCTATGTGAGAGTATGGAGTTAATCTCAACTGTTTCATATGTATGTCTTAGGAAAAAAGCAGATTTGGTCTAGGTTCAGTATTTTGGCTGCTTTATGACACGGTTTTAACTTATAATATATTCGCCTGTCTGGAAGCAAAGGAACTGTGCAGTTAATACTTTCAAAGCTCTAGGAATATGTACCAATTTTCAAGTGCCATTCAGAAATAAACAAATGACTGTTCATCATTTCCTCTCTCTCTATCAGTTTGAGCAGCAGAAACTCAAGACTCTCATCTTAACAGCAATTTTAGAACAGACACGCAATCTTGGTCTATGCTATTAAGGCATGATACTTGCAGGACCATCCTCTGGCACACAAATTGTTCATCCACAAAGTGCTCACCTTTATATGTCATAAGAATGTTAGTCTGGAGCAAGGTCAAAACCAAACACAAAAAGGACACTCACACCCAAGGAGCAGTTTACTGTTGTGTGTGAATTAAACAACTGAGGCCACAATTTCTATTTCACTTAGTAAAAATGTGCTATGATTGTTCTATGCATCAAGTTTACCATATTAAAGGAAGCAAATTATGTTGTCAAGTAGCGGGCATTGATAGTCATTAAACTTTTGTTGAAAACATGATTTGCTACAGAGTATCCTGGGCACTTAAACAATGAACTACTTTTGAGTTCAGCCACTGTTAACTTAAAGATAAATCTGAACATTAGAATACTGATGTTGTGACTTTGATTAATATTTACCTTTAATTTTTAGACAAGTGCAACAATGACATTGATTTTGACACCATCTCACATTTCTCTAACAGAGGGACTCTCCTTCCAGGCAGTGCTTCAGTTATTCAAACTGTCTGTTAGGCGTAAAAGACAATCAATAAAATAGCAACCAAATGACTTACCCTCTCTAACCCCAACTTTGACAATGAAAGAAACCTGATAATTAAGGAAAATGAGCCCCGTCTTAACCATGACAGTACACTATTTTAGTTTTCCGTGTGGCTTCATGCATGAGAGATCACCAAATATTTGGAAGCATATGGAAGACCCACGCAAAACTAATGTTTCACCATTTTACTAGAGATAACTCAAAAAGATGTAAATAGGTATCAAAATTCATGGTGCTGTCTATTATTTTATAGTTTAAGTCATATAATGTATGATTAAACAATGTTTTTGTTATATTTCATATTTTTAAATTTTAGAGACACTGAATAAGCCTCCAAAGAGATGATCTTGAAAAGTTTTTAAATGGGTTATTGTATTTTCTGAAAAAGTTAATGAAATCCCCAAACTGGGTAAGAGTTCATAGTTATTTACAGGTTTGTATAGAAAATGCGCTAGGAATTAGAATTTGTAAAAATGGTCCGTACTCAAAGAGCACAATTTAAGAAGACAAGTAAAAACATGTATTTTAAAAATCTATAAATAGACACCAAGTTTCCAGAAGCAACTACAAGTCTAAGTGCAGCTATCCGTGCATATTACAAAACTAAAAGTCCAAGGGAGGCAGTGAGCACTGAACTTAAAACACTATAGCCAAGATCACATACACAAACAGTATACTCTACAAAGAAATCAGGTACCTAATGGACCTAATATGCACAACAAAGAAGCTAAATCCTAAAATGTCTTCCAAAACTACACTGGCTAATAACGAATAAATCTGAGCACTGAAGAAGAGTTATTTGCCTTAAACAAAAAAAGTACAATCAAGTCTGGCTTCTTCTCTGTGTGCTGCTACATGGTGACCTCGGGCCACTCTCAGAGTTTCTTCGTATTTCCTGACAGAAGTAAAGAACCTATTTAATTTTAAAATTTCCAAACCCATTTTCACCATATTTAACTTGTAGAAAGTAGCAGATTCTAGAGATCATATACGTACACTCTATTTGTGAACACAACAAATAGTTAACTGAAATAAGACTTTAAAGTAGCAGTTTTAGTTGATGCGACAATCTCTCACTGTATTCAGAAGCCACAACTCCACTCCTAAGATTTCACTAACAAAGCTTCCAAATATCCTAAAAAGACAAAAAAGTCGGTGATTTTACCTTCCATATTTTCTAGGAGGAAGTCAAACATTCCACAACTTGACAGCTTCAAATTCAATCTTCCTTCATGATAGGTATATTGCGAAAAGTGGGTTAGTTTCAAGGACTCCAGAGGAAAGCTAAACCAAACCTGAGGTTTGATGGCTTGACACTCATCTCTCCTTTTATCAGCTAAGGGTGAGAGACCAGTGACCACACATAATACTTCTGTAATGTCCCCTTAACCAATGTTTAGAAAGCTGGTCTTGACAGAAACTGATTACAAGGATAAAAATCACACCTCTTATCCCCTCACAACAAAGGGTTCAACAATGAGAAGATTAAAAGACAGCTTTGATGTGGCTTGCTGTCCCAGTGGTCTTTAAAGTCAAAATAGGCACAAAGTTTTTCCCCTCATTAACTTTTAGCATCTTCGGGTTTGAATGGACTGGAATCTTCAAAGATCAGATAGTACCAAAAAGGATTTGAGAAAGTTTTAGCAACACTTCCATGGAAAATAGTTTATGGGAAATAAATTGGAATTGCCAATTCACTGAGTAATGATTGGGGAAGTTGAGCAAGTTAATGAAATGAATACTAAGTTAGTGTCATTATCAATTACAGCCTAACCAACATGTTCTTACTCAAACTTTAAGCATTTTTTGCTTTGTGTGAGAACAGATGCTATAAACAAAGCTTTCACACACTTGCTCTCAAAACGACCATAAGAGTTTTAAGAACATATGTTTTTATTGTTTAAATTTCTAGTTTGTAAATAAAAAAAATTTGAGGCATAGGGTATTTTTTTTACTAAACATGCCTAAAAAAACTATAGATCAACATGCAATAAAAGAAAAATAAGCAGTTTTAGAATACTTGATACAACCCAAATGTGAAAAAAAATTAAAAAATTTCATGGCTTCTCAATTTGTATTAAATTTTCCTGATGTCTGTGTATTTGCATGTTCAAATATTTTTCATTCCATGGCCATATCACTTTTCCAGAAACTCTCACTATCTTTTACCTTTAACCTTGTACTACCTTAGTTTCTTCATTTTTCAAGGTTTTATCATTGGACTTTTTTGAGTGATGAGTCACTGTTTTCCTTTCCCCAGCGTAACACCTTAGCAAGTGTGCCTTGCCACCTGTACCAGCAAAACTGATGACTCTGGCCCCTAAAGAAGCTTGGTTCTTTGTCTTTGAGTCTTTGTTCATGGCATTCACACTACCTAGAAGTTAACGAACAATATTTCTTCAACCTCAGTTGCATTTTAAAATCACCAAGAAAAGGGAGAAAGCATAGCATATGTATTTTACAAACAACTCAGGTAATCTAGTTGATTTCAATATTCAGCAAAGGTTGAAAACCACAAAAACCTATCAAAATTCTCCCCATCACTCCAAACCCTTTTATTTCAGTCATATGCACCCATTCCATCTTTTGAAGTTCCTCTTGTAAATTTCCAATGATCCCTACCAAATTTTTCTTTGTGTGCAGACTTCCGCAAGCCCTCTTACTCAGTGATAAGCTTAAAAAAGTACAGGTGACATTCCTGCTAACTGCTCCATCTTTAAATCCTTTTGTTCCCTAGAATTAAGTCCTGCTGATTTTTTTTCACCCAAGCCATTTGAACACAGAGCAGGGAGTATTTACCTACCCTCAATATCCTTCCTGACCAATCAGGGTCAATCCAGCAAGGTCTTTCTCCCAGGTAGCAGCTCCAGGGCAGGACATTGTATGTTGTGTGTGCCAATTTTTCCTTCCCAACACTCTGGTCTCCTCTCTGCTCTGGGCAAACCTCACTGTTTGGTTTCAGTTCGGCTCTCAGAGACTCTAGTTTCACTCCAGGGTTTGGATAATCATCTGCTGATTCTGGTATGCCATTTGACACCAGCACTGTTCTTAATATTCTGTTTGCTATATTCTAGCCATCTATTATGAACTTAGCACATTCTCTTGGAAAATCTTTACGAAATGCTTCCTAAATCCCTTGACATGTAGACACTGCACCTTGATGCACTCACTAAGCTGGTGATCAGCTGCTCCTGCCTCCTGGTTGCTCTAACTGTAGAAATTATGCCAGGTCCCAGATATGTCCTCACCTATCCCATATGTTCTTGCCTCTTAGAAAGTGTGAGACCTTAAACTTGAGTCCTAGTGTAGATAAGACCTGCATCTTACTTACCTGCACTGTAACAATGCACAAAGTGCCTGGTGCATGCTAAGGCTCAAACTGTTTTGATCATTTTATTAAAGTGTAAAACATACAAGTTTAGATTTTTTAAAAATTAAATCTTCCGACTTCCGGCCAAGATGGTGGCATAGGCAGACGCACTGTGCCTCTTCTCACAACCAAATTAAGGACAACAAAGATTTAGAAACAAGAAAACAACCAGAACTCAGAAAATCAAACTGTTTGGAAGTCCAACAACGATTCATCCAGACCGGTAAGAGGGGCGAAGTCGCGGCAGGAAAAAGCGGAGGTGCGGACCTGGCACTCAGGCAGCAGCGGCTGGCAGCCCCCAGGTGCACAGGCGGCAGCTGGCGGACCCCGGGCCCGGGGTGGCAACTGTGCAGACCCAGTGAGGCTGCCCAGGGCAGCTGGCTGACCGGGTGGTCCCACATTCACGTGCGGATAATCCAGGCAAAGGGGAAGTGGTGAAAGGAACTGGAATCTGAGAGTGAGTAAAGCAACCGCCATTGTCTCCTCTCAGACCCCGCCCCCACATACAGTGTCACTACCCAGTGACTGGGCTGTCCCGCCCTGGGGAACACCTGAGGCTCCACCCCTCACTACGTAACAGCCGCGACTAGATAAAACAAACAAACAAACAAAAAAAAACAAACCCAGAAATGGAAATGGCTCAAACCGGAGAACAAATCAAAGCCCCAGAGCCAATTTATCTAAGCGATGAAGAGATTGCCAACCTATCAGATGCACAATTCAAAACCCTGGTAATCAGGATGCTTACAGAATTGGTTGATTTTGCTCACAAATTAGATGAAAAAATGAAGGCTACAATAAGTGAAATGAAGAA
>PVKU01013771.1:0-19949 GCA_004027475.1 Anoura caudifer
CACATGTCCACTTTGAAAAGGACACAGTGAGAGGACAGGGACAACATGGTTCACTTCTTCCTCCACTCCATGAACAGAAGCTTAGTCTTTAGTTGGGAGACAGATACTTATCCAGCAAACTGAAAAACAGTGTGATAAGATTTGCAACCTGATCTAGAGCTGCGGAACTCAGAACAGGCATGGGGGCCATGGATTTGACCGGAATTACTGGAGTCTGGAGAGGGTTCACAGACAAAATATCCTGTCCAGTCTAAGACAATTGCGGTATCACCCTAGACAATATTATTTTAACTGAAACCAAAGGATTGTTGTTGATATATTTCCACTTTATTGCCAATATATCATTAACTTTTGTTCCCATCTGACAATATTTTCATTCAAAACTGCCAGTTCCATCATCCTGGAGAACTGAGCATCCAAAAGAACAAGGAGTCTCTGCTCTCCTTTGAAGGCCATTCTGTCCTGGGGAAACAACTATCCCTGGAGAACCTTAATGAGGTATCATTATCATCACTCTCCTTGGCCATTTTATTATTTTTTGTTCATTAAGAATCAACTATTTTTCATGCCCAATTAAATAATGCATGCACTGGTGAGTTGGATTTGACCTCCTAGCATTTCTGGGAGAGAATGACAGAGAACAATGTCTTCCTTCCTGGAATAATCTAGTCTGTGTCTCTGCCTGGACATCCCCTATTTTTTCTTCAAGCCCAATCTCAACTACCACCAGCTCCATGAGATCTATAACCACTACTCCTTTTAACCACTCCTATAACTACTATAACTCCTATAACTACTCCTATAACCACTGAACTACAGTTCAGTGAGCAGTTAGTAATTGGTGCTGGGAGTAATCACTGCTTAAAAGTTGGCCAATGCAGGGCAACTTACTAACATGGACCCTTCTCATGCTGCAGGGGAAGGAACACTGCCCCCTCTTGGCAGAGGACAGATATGACAGTTTGTTTGGCCAGGTGCCATATGAGACACACACTGGAGCAAAGACCAATGAGCAACCTTTGGGTATGAAACAGGAAAAGATATTTCCACGCAAGCTGATAATCTTGAACAGGCTGTGTGGGCTCTTACCTCTCAGTAAGGAAGTGTCCAAAGTCACAAACCAATTTTTGAGTAGCTAACTAGAGCTCAAAGTACTCCACCCATGAGAAAGCTCTTCCTGACTGAAATGATGGAAGAACACTTTATTAACATATGTCCGCCTTAACAGTCAACAACCTACATAAAAATGGAAAAGTTCCTTCAAAACATCACCTTTCCAAAACTGACACATGAATTAGCAGAGTATGTGAAAATCTCTTTAGCTTTTTAAGAAATGGATTTTTTTTTATGAAACAAATGATGTCTTCTGCTTAGGATGTGCAATGATATAAAGAACACATTCCCACATCAATCGAAAACATACCAAAATGCAGGATGGGCTGCAAATATTCAAAGTTTCTGGGACACACCAGAAAGTTGAGCAACTGGGGGCTCACTCTCCCCATACCTAACATAAAACGGGAAACTCCAAGAAAAATAAGACAGGAGCACTCACTTACCTGAGGTAAATTTCACCATGCACTGTTGTGAAACCATTCAGGTAAGTATATGAGGAATTGCTAAGGGAAAGTGTAAAGTATAAAGAGAACAGGGAACTCCTTTGGTATATAAGTTCTTACTCACTCATCTCACCAGGTGCTCACAATTAATAACTGAACTGAGAAGGTAGCCTGAAAAAAAACCCACCCCCTTCCATATTGGCCAGGGAGAGTGGAACACTAAGTAACCACGGGGAGAAAGGCACAGAATTCTTTCCAAAATCTTCTCCCACATTAGAAAAAAAATTCTAACATTTCTGAGAAAAGGGCAACAAACACTTTCCTAGTGCTTTAAGGGCAAACATACAGACCCAGTTAAAAAAAAATCAGGCTGCGCAAAGGAGATTGTAAGCCACCACCACCAACAGACCTCCCTCTTTGGCCAAAAGAAAGGTGCACAAGGGGCTCCATGTCCACTGGGCATGAGTAAGATCACTGTGAAGAAGTGAAGAAACTTCTCATTCTAAAAATTATGCAAGTCAGATGAAAGTGGAGTAGCATCTTTAGAATTCATCAGGGAAGACATCTAATCCTTAGGGTTACGTAGTAATACATATTCTCTTATGCTAGTGCATTGTCTTTACTTGTTAAAGGTTTATTCAGATATTTTCTCTTTTTTTTTTTTTTTTTTGCTTATTCTCCAATCAGTGCTGTTATTTACGTTGAACAGATCAACATGCGGCCATCTCAGAGATCCTTTTTTATTGTGTTGATTTTAAGCTGTTTATGACAAAACAGACTCAGAAAGAACTTTTGACCCTCCACCCTTTACTGCCCAAGAGATTCAGACGGAAACACCTGCTTCAGAAAAAGAACCTTAAGACATCTTATCTAAGTTGAAATAAGTGTAGTAAAGAAGAATTTTCAGGCAGGGGCCTTATGGCTACATACCCCCTGTGTACTATTTTTTCACTGTCATTCTCTTTTCTCATTCTTCAACTACCTTTAAGCCACCCACTCTCACCCTGAAATCTAACACTTTTCCTGCCTTTTCCACATTGTCAGAATTGCCTTAAACTCAGCCTTGCCTCACTGCCTTTGGAATTTTCATGTGCATGTACTACAATTTTGATTTTCTCCTGTTAATCTGTCTCTGTTAATTTGATTATTATCCCAGCCAGAAGAGATTAGAAGGTGGGGGGAATGTATTCACATTTTCTAGGCTGCACAATGTCTTTCTAGAAATACATGCGCTTCATCTAAGTTACCTAAACTGTTGCCATTCCATTGTCTGTAGCATTCCCTTATAATACTTTTTATTTCTGTAAGGTTAGTAGTAATGGTCTCTCACTTCTGGTTTTAGTCATTTGATTATTCTCTTTTTTCCTTGGTCAGTCTAGATACAGGTTTGTATATGGTCTTGATCATTAAAAAATTTTTTTCTTTATGGTAATTTACTTAATTATTTTCTTAATCTCCATTTCATTTATTTCCATTCTAATTTTTACTATATTCTTCAAAATGACTGATCAACTTTAGGTCACTTCTAAGAGGACTGGTACGCTTGGCCTTCACTGAGTGAAGCTACAGATTGCATTTCATAAGGAAAATGGTATACAGTGAGGCCTTCAGGTACTTTCTATGCTGGACGTGTTCAAGTGACCTCCAATGTTCTCATTCAATGACAGGAGCAAAATAAGCCAAAGGGGGGCATGGCATTAATATGTCATTGTGAGTTCTTTTATAAATAAGTGCTAGAACCAAGAAATGGCCATGCGTTGGTCTGCCAAGCAGTGGAGTGGAAACAGTGACTTATTGTGCTCCCTGGAATCATAACTCCATTATTACCAATGAGTACCTGTCCTGTGAGATCTATTCTGACCAGCACTTCCACCCTCAGCACTTGAGTCCCTGTATTTCCTTCCTGAGTGGCGAGGCTGTCCTAGACTCTGGAGGGGTATTTCACCTTCGGTGATTAACGTATTTAAAGAAAAAATCTTTTTGTGGAGAAGCAAGTACTGAATGCAGGGGAGCTTCCTTGGCAACACCTTGAACACAACTCCAAAGACACTTAGCGTTTCTGCACAAGTCCTGTGAGTCCCATATTCACTTGGATTCTGTGCTTCTGCTGCTCCACACTGTTCCACAAGTTCATTGACAATGAAAACCAGAACCAGAACCACCAAAAGTGGATTGCACAAGTGTGTCCCAGGGGTTTTACTCTATTAGTTACAGGTGTGCACCTGCTTCTCATGAAGATCAATTAGTGTTTCCCTTCGCTGAGACAAGGAGAGAACATGCTACTCAAGTCTTCTCATCAAGCCTAAGGAAGTCCCCGCTGCAAAGGGGACATGTGAACATGAGAAACTCAACCTCAAGAAGAACAACATGGTGAGCAATGTCTCTCAAGGACCTGCTGTGTGTATTTTGTCTGTAATGGAACTGACACCCTGCAAGAAGAGAGAGACTGAACATAATGCTATGTGACCACACCCATCACAATTTCCCATGACAAAAAGAATAATAATCAAAGTCACAGGGAATAGTAACCCAGATCAAAAAGACCATCATAGTGACACAAATGATGAGAATTCCAAGACTGATCATCATTACATTCTGCAGAGGAGTAAATGATTGTGCAGTCTGCTCAGTGCATGAGAATGCATGCAATGCACTATGAAGGGAACTCACCATCCTACGATTGCACCAGAAATTGCTTCCTTGAGGATGGGAGGAAGGAGCAGTCATGTGCTCTTTCTAAGGAAATCATCTCTAGGTGGTGATAGTGTTTACCTTGACCTAGTCTGAATTTGTCCTGAAGTAGACATTTGAGGGAGTATGACTCAGCAGATAATTTGAGCCTCACCTCTAGTGGTTCTCAAATTGATCTGCCCACTAACACAACTGGGGAACTTTGAAATAACCAGCACCTCACCCTCTGAGAGGCACAGAACCTTCTATTACTCAGAATGGGACTCAAGAATTAGTGTCTACGAAAACTGACCAACTGAGCCCAATGTGGGCCAAAACGACACTCAGCCTGCATGCAATCAAACCTAATTTCAAGCTAAGTCAGAGTCATAAGAGCATGTCTTGAATATTTGCATACTGATGCTGTATAGCTGGGTGAGCCTGAGGTTCTGCATGTCTGAGAGGCAATCTGTCCTAACAGACTCACTTTGCTTCTCAGTGAAATGACTTTTAAGGAAATACCACTGCTTTTAAAATGACTGGAAATGCTCAGAATTGAAGACCAAGTACAACATATATTTGACAGAATTTTATTCGAAGGGAAGGAGAGATGTAAACACAACTTTATTAGGACACTTGATAAACAGAGGTACAAAGTCAGCAGAAGGGGCCCCATTCTGCTTTCCACTGAATACCCCCACATAGTGGACAGTCTCCACTCAAACAGGCATTCCTTCAAACCTGCAGTGCTGTCCCCAGGCCTGTGCCCAGTGTCCCAAATGTGAGGCAAGTGCAAACCACATATAAATTCATTACGTGGGTTCCTACTTACAGTACAACTTAAAAGTGACTATTCCACACTAACTTATTTTTTTGTGAATCAATTTATATTTCTAAAATTAACTTGATGTACTAAAAATACTATTAGCAATGTCATATAACCTACTGTACTTAAACAGATACTTTTAGAAATATTACTTAACCCACATAATTAAAAAGTACAGTATTTATATGAGTATGTTGGGAAACACGACCTGAGTTCTCACCAGTTGTCCACACTGCACAGCAGAGCAGTGATTTCCCAGAAACAGCTGCTCCTGGTGACTTCCCCTCCCTGGCTCAACAGTCACCTCCAGGTCACCTGGGATGGAGGACAGGTGTCACAGGTATGGCATCTCAATGTTCATGGCTGTCTTCAAAGGAGTAAAAGGCCTTCAGGACATCATACAAGACAATCCAAGAGACATGGACAGAGTGTACATCTTACATCAATGGTGAGGGACAGTTCTGAGCAGGAGGGGCAGGCTCCTCAGCAGGCAGCAGTAAGGGAGTTGTCAGGAGCTTGGATCTTCACTGGACTCTCTTTAACCTTCTCAAGAGCATTCTGAGGGTCTGGCCAGGCCTCTGGGGTGCTGGAGGGTGCTGGAACACAAGGCAGGTGTTGACAGTGCTAAGGTGAGGTCCATTGGGAGGAGGCTACAAGCCAACACTTTGTGCCTGCACATGTGTCTTCCTGGGAGCCTGAGGTGCCAGTGCAGGTCCGAGTGCAGGAGCACTTGCTGGAGGAAGGACTGGATGGCAACACCTCAGGTCTGCTCTTGGAATGGTCTTAGAGGGGGTTGGGCAGGGTCTGAGTCTGGGCTTCCTTGGGGGGTTCTGGTAGGTCCTCACAGGGCTCTGTGCAGCCCTCTTGCCAGGTGCCTTGTGGCTGGCATTGGAATCTTGGCAAAAACTGTGAGCAGCAGCATGTCCCACACTTGGTGACTTCAGGTTATGGTGCTTGGCCAGAGCCTGAGGGATGAGGACACGACCTGGGCCCTGTAACTTGGAGCCAGGACCCTGGACAAAGCTGTGCCTGCTAGGTGATGGCTGTCAGTAACAGGCACTCCCTGTCCCTTACTTAGCACCCATGGTAGTAACGTATTCCTTTCAGCACTGTGGAGGAGGTACAGTGTGTATATCCTGACAGGGAACCTACTGATGAGACTGGGGTCTCCTACACATCTCCTCCAGGTGGTGTGAACAAGTATAGGCTAAGTTGGGTGCTGCAGGCAAAACAACAAGAGATCACACATTAGAATTGCCTCTCCATCAAGAACAAATAAGAGGAAACAAAGTAGGAGGATGAAGATCTTAAAACAAGACATGTATAGAAACTCATGTGCCCACATTCAGGGTACATATGAGGTCACTGACCTCAGTTGGTCACTGTGGCAGAAGTCGCAAAGTCTTCTCTGAATCAATTGTGACAGCACAAAAAATACAAAATTCTTATAAATGTCCCCTGTTAGTGAAGAGAAACATTCCCTTGGCTTCCCTCATTCAGGAAATGGACACAACTCATGGTGTTTGGGGTCAATTAGACAGCTATTGAGCTTGGGAGGTAATTTGGGTCTGGGGATCCCATTTTCAACATGCCAATTCTCCTATAGGTATCCCAACCTCTGGAAACATCTAGTGAGCTCATGACCTCACCCTCCAGCAGCATGTTGTCTGCCCACATGCAAGTCCAAGGCACAATGAGAGACACCCCATAAGGTGAAAATGGGAAAATAACCAACAGGAACCAGCTAGGTCCCAAAAGAAGTCCCACAATTCCCTCCCATGGGAACACACTGAAGGGAGTTGGTGTCACCTGAGGAGAAGAGCCAGGACACTTTGGACACCCACCCTCACATAGCCACAGATTCTGTCTGATCTTTCCAGGATGGCTGCAGTCTTCACTGGGATATTCTGGGAAATCTCTGGAGCAGAGCCTGTCTCTGCTGGTCTTCTTGGCTGCAGGACACAACATGGTGAGTGAAAGTCACTCTACTCCTTGTCCTCAGTAGAGACAAAACTTTCTGTGGCCCAAGACCTGACCATCTTCCCATGTAATTCAGAGACTGATGGTAGGTGCCTTTGCCACACTGGCCCTTCCATCCATTCAGACCTTCTTCCCTGTCTTTTACAGGGAGCCCTCCAGAATTGTCCATAAATGACTTTTATTCCAGGCAATGGCTATGCTGCCAGTCCTTCTAGGGGTCCTAGGTGGACCATACCATGCCACTGACCATACCCTGTTGGGGTGCTAGGGCCCCATCCCTGGGCTTCTTGGAACATTGGATGTTTATTGCCTTGTGGCTAAAGGTTTGGAAGTCCTTGCATTTCACCTGAGGAGGGAGAATTGGGACAGTTAATAAACCCAAACCACAGGTAGATTTGAACAGGGATTTAGAGGATTGACTTATACACTGTGAACATGGGTTAGGGGCTAGAAAAGAAGCCTAGAGGTCACCAGGTGCCTGTTATTGGAGATATATAGGGGGTCCCACAGCCTGAGGTAGTGAACTGGAACTGAGGGGAGATAGTTTCAGGTCTAAGCTGGGACTCTTAACACAAATGAAAACATTTGGACAAAAACAGGCTGCAAGGACAATAAGGAAATGAGGTTGCTGCCCTGATATCAAGGGACCAAACTGTCAGGTGCATATGACCCAAACAGGTGTCCGTTAAGAGGGAAAGGACCCATAAATCATGGGCACAGTATATGCCATGTCCTAACTTTGTGTCTCTAGCACCTGCCACCCCCAATCTCCCAAAAGCACCAACCCACTATTCACACTGGGATTTTCCTCCTCTGCTGGGTGAGCTCTGAGAGACACCAGGAACCTTGGCTGCTTCTGTTTTTTTCTGGGCCCTCAGGGGTTGGTGGGGCCCAACCTGTGGTTGATGGTTTGCCATCTACCACAGTGTTTTGAGTCTTTGCCTCAGGATTACTTAGCTATAAATATGATGGCCTCTTGAGGGGAAAAAATAAAGATTTTTGAAAATTGTGCCACAGGAAATTCTCCTCATGCAGATTCTGCCCCATGTGGGCATGAATGGACGTCATGATCACTCAGGAAAGCTACATGTAGAGCCATTTGATGCCTCTTTCTTAGACCAGTGATCCTCCTCCACAGAGTACCAACCCCAGGGCAGTTTTCAAACTTGACTGGCCAGCCCCATGGTAGGGCTCTAACCTAAATCCCAGATGAACAGTCAGGATTACAACCTGACTACCCACCCCCAGGGAAGAGCTCTAATATGACTGCACTCCTCCAGGGAACTGTTCAAACATGACCTCCCTCCCCCAGTGCAGGTCTGTAAGCTGACTGCCTAACCCCAGGACCCGACCCTAAAATGACTCCTTATTCCCAGGGCAGTACTCTAAATTGAGACACCTGAGGCTCACCTAGTGAAATGGAATGAGTTATCCAAGAGATCTTGGTTAGTACTGTCCCTCACACACTACAAGGACAGAGAAATGTAGTATTCCCCAGACTTACACCATCATCAGTGCTTGCACTGGATCATGTACCTCACACATCAGAAAAACAAAGAGAACATGCTGTCTTCTGGAAAATTTGAATTTCCCATCAGACTGAAGAGGAGGCACTTTCAAATGGAAATTCGCTGAAAGAAACATATTTTCACCTCTGATATAATGAAAACTTCACTGCTGAGGGGCTAATCTGTTGTTTTTCAGGAATACTTTTAAAATAAAATTTTAGTTTATTTTAAAATTCTAGTCTGCTGGACTAGTCTCTGGGATCCTTTTCATGGTGGGGGAGGAGGCAGGATCTGGGCAAGTTCTCAAGTCCTATGGGTCTGGGACTGCTCCATGGGGTGGGCGGTGGGGACCAAGCTGTCCTGGGAGGGGCTCTGTGGTCCCTGGAGGTTACGAAGGAGGACATGTATGGAGCGTGAGGCACTGATATCTGCCCCTGCATCTTGGGTGGGATGCTCCAGACTGAGTGGAAGAGAATGAGCAGGGACCCACCGGTGGGGACCAAGTTCTGAAGGTAAACTGAGGCAGGAAGTCAGGGCTTTGTGGCAGGAGTCTGGTGGTCTGACGTGAGCAGATGAGAAGAAGAGAGCTGGGAAGATTTGGGAATGAGAGGGAAGGAAATGAAGGTGGGTGCTGGGCTCCCAAAGGGGCCTGGAGCCTGACCCCATGGGAGGGCTGGGGAGAGCGGGAGGGGGCAGCTCAGGAGCACAAGGGACTGGATGAGGAGCAGGCATCTTAGTATTTACTGAGAAGGTGAACATCCATGTCACCCAGGGCAGATTGAAGTGTAGCTGAGAGCTCTGAGGAGAGGGTAGATACGATTAGGGGAAAACAATACTGCTTATTTATGTAATAATTTTTAACAGCATGGTGTTGAGGGACTTTATATTAGATCTTTTTTTTTTAATCCTCAACCAAGAATGTTCTTTTAATTGCTTCTAGAGAGAAAAAAGAAAGGAGAGAGCAATACATCGATTAGCTGACTCCTGGATGCATCTCATCTGGGGAAGGAACCTGAAACCTTTTGCTTGTGGGACAATGCTCTGTCCAACTGAGCCACACTGGGCAGGGCAATAGAGCTTAATTCCTAATGGCAGTGATTCAGAAGAGGAGGTGACTGAGAATGATGGTGATGATGGTGATAGTAAGTGTATTTACCTGTTAGACATTGCAGACATACACATAAATAAATCCCAGTCTCTGTTCTAATGGAGTGTGTTAAGTCTCACACAGTTCTAGTGCTAACCCTACTCCAGCCCTAGTCCTAGCCCTAAGCCTAACCCTGTCCGTACACTAACTCTAGCCCTTACCATAACCCTAGCGCTAGCCCTGACCCTACCCCTAACTCTAACACTGATCCTAACTCTAGCCTGAGCCCTAACCCCTAACCATAACCCTAACCCTATCCCTAACCCTAACCCTATTGTCCTAGGTCCCCATGGGCCTCTCTAAATCTTCACTGTACCCTCATCCACCCAACAAATGATCATGCTGCCTTGCAAGCCATGGAGGCAGATTCCCTTCAGCCTGATTCAATGACTGATGAATTTTCCAGTTCTCCAAAAAGCCAATGAAAGGCACCCACAGGACTATGAAGGGTGCTGCTGCTCTGCTGTGGAATGCAGACCCAGTGAGGGTGGTCTGGATGGAACAGAGGGCAGGAGGCCGGCCAGGAGGTGCTGGCTGAAGTAATGCTTGGGTGCTCACTGGGTGCTGACGGGTGCTGCAGATCAAATAGTGTGTGCGTGTGCTCGAGCGTGCAGATGTCAAGACAAGAGTGAGGTGTTGGATACCCATATTTCTACAGAATGCCATATGTTCATGGGATTTACTGTGGAGTTTTTCTATACAGACCAAGTTTGCATATATTAATTGCTTCTTACCTAAAAATGTGATCAGATCAACAATAAAACTGATTTCCCTTGGGGAAGTCATTTTGAAAAACAACTGTCATATAGGACATATTAACTGGGATATCTTATTGGTTTCACTAGGTTCCCACCAACAAAGAGTCTTAAAGGACATTTATCCCCCTTACAGTCCGGACACCGGAAGTCCAAACAAGGAGTCAGCCAGGCCACATTCCATCCAAAAGCTCTCCGGGAGAATGCTGGCCTCCCACTGCTGGTGGCTCCGGACATTCCTCGCCTTAGGACAGCAAACTCCAGTTTCCACCTCCAATGTCCAGGGTCAGCCTCCTATAGCTTTGTGTCTCCAAACGTCCCCCTCTTTCCCTGATAGGTATAACGGTATTTGGATTTCAGGTTCAGCCTGAATTCAGCATAATCTCTTCCGAAGACCCTTGAGTTCAGGAGGTGGGAAAGGTATCCCTTTGTCTGTCTGGGTAGGAGGAGTGGCCACGCCCCAATGCTTAAGGCACCTTGGACCTGATTGGCCCGAGGACCTTAAGGAGCGGAGGTGACAGCCCTGCCCTTCACACGAAGACCTGCTCTGCCAGAGATGATTCGCTCTGCAGCCAGAGCTTTCAGGTGCGACATCTCATGAAGATTGTCTCTGGAGCCATGGAAGCTGCATCTCCACACCGAGCAGAAGAAAGACCCTATGGGGTCAGAGCTGGGCTTTGGAACCTGGAGAACACATGCTACATGAATGCCGCCCTGCTGTGCCCAACACACACCTTGACCCTGGCTGGCTCCCTGCTCTCCCGGCGGCACTTGGAGACATGTCCCAAGCCAATGTCCTGCGTCCTGTGTACCATGCAAGTTCACGTGACCTGGCCCTTCAGCATCCTGGAGAGGCAATTGAGCCCCCCGAGGAGCTGTGTGCCTGCTTCCACAGACACCAGCAGGAAGATGCCCAGGAGTATCTCATGTTCACCATGGACGCTATGCAGGAAGCATATCTGTGTGAACTGGAGCAGCTGGCCAGGCTCTCCCTGACTGCCACCCTGATCCGTCAGATATTCGGAGGCTACTGGAGATCTCAGATCCAGTGTCTCTGCTTCCACGGCATATCTGACATCCTGGACCTGTACCTGGACATTGCCCTGGATATCTAGGGGGCTCAGAGTGTGGCCCAAACCTTGGAACTTCTGGTGATGCCCAAAAAGCTGGGTGGTGACAATTCCTATCAGTACAGCATTTGCCTCAAGAAGGTGCCTGCCTGCAAGACCTTGACTTTGCATGCTGCCTCGAAGGTCCTTATCCTAGCATTGAAACATTTCTCAGACTTCACAGGCAGCAAAACGGAGAACGTCGTGCAGTATCCTGGGCACCTCAATGTGCAACAGTACTTCTCTCAGCAGAAAACAGGGCCCCTTGTGTATGAGCTCTATGCTGTGCTGGTCCATTCCGGGTGGAATTGTCACAACGGACATTACTTTTGTTTTGTCAAAGCTGCAGATGGCCAGTGGTTCAAAATGAATGATGCTAAGTTAACCGCCTGTGCTGCTTCTTCTGCCCTGTGCCAATGTGCCCATGTCCTCCTTTACATCCAGGAGAGTGAACTGGAAGGGGCTGTGGGAGTGTGTCTGTAAGTGGGAAACCGAGGTGCCTCAGGACAGTGTAAAGTCCTGGGATCAACCCAATGGGGCACAGAGAGTCACTCCAGTGTCACAGGTCCTGGGTTGACATGTCCCACGCAGAGACTTCAGTCAAATACACCACCTGAGAGGAGTGGAGATGGTTCCAGGAGCCATCCTGAACCAAGGCAGAATGCAACCTCAGGAAAGTCGAGCGTGCCCTGCCAGCCAAGTCGGGGTCATGGTTTGCCCACCCAGATCCAGGGTTGTTATGACCAGGCATCCTCCCAGACAGGAAAACTCCCTGCTGAACAGTGCAGCTGGGGGGAGAGCCAGGGCCCACAGGAGGAGGAAGCGGATGAGGTTTGTGCTTGCAACGCAGTAATCACCAAGGCCCCATGGATACACGTGCTTGTGAGAGGGCACAGGACTGATGACCCGGTCTGAGGACTTTCCCATGGGCACTGTGTGAAGGGTCTGTGGTGGGGGTGGGGAGGGTGGGGGGCCATAGTACATGTGATGTTTGCAAAGTGAGATACTTGTGAATCCATGTAGTGACTTTCCAGTAGTAGATAGATAGTTTTGAGAATGATATGGAGGATGGAGCTTAGTTTAGTTTTCCTTTTTGTCTAAGGGATTGGGCTTTGGATCTGTTTGGGTGGAACTGGGGTGTGGCAGCTTGGGGACCTGAGGGTGGGTGGATGTGGGCAGTGGCTGGGTTCTGCACAGCTGTTTTTCCAGCCACTAGCATGGGTGATTAATCTTCAGCACTACAACCTGAACTTCGAGACCTGGCAGGTTTCTGGTGAGAAAGTCCAAGTGAATGTCACAGTGTGCAGCTTCAGTCTCTGCCCTGCTCATGGGAGAAGCAGCTTGAACCCTGGTTTCACTAGCAGGGTGCCACTAAAGGGGATCTGGGTAGATCTCTTGCATTCCCATGATGGTGAGATCTCACAAAGCTGCTGCTCTTGATCTTCCAGTGGAAGATTTCAAGACCTTGTTCATACGCATATAGGTACAGTGGAGACACACATTTTCCTTCAGCCTCCCTGCAACTGTTCCTGACATTGCTGAGAATTTCTCTACTCATCAGCCAATGGGACAGTCAGGTGACTGACAGAAGTGTGCCCCAGGTTGAGGGTTTCAATGCTGGGAGTACATTAATCTACACTGAACATTTAAACTGAAAATTTTCTGTCAATTTTGAAGAATGCCATTTTCTAAAGGAAGCAATCCGAAAAGGATTTATTTTCTTTCTGCTGGACTATCCTCTGGGATCCTTTTCATGGTGTGGGAGGAGGCAGGACCTGGGCAGGTTCTCAAGTCCCATGGGTCTGGGACTTCTCCCTGTGGTGGGGGCATGGGGACCCAGGGGTCCTGGGAAGGGCACTTACACCACTTGAGGATTAGGAAGCAGGGCTTGTGTGGAGGGTGAGGCACTGAAGTCTATCCATGCAACTTTGCATGGATGTTCTAGACTGAATGGAAGAGAATGTGCCGGGGACCATAGGTGGGGCCCAAGTTCTGAAGGTAAACTGAGGCAGGAAGTCAGGGTCCTGTGGTGGAGAGTCCAGTGGTTCGTTGTGGGCAGATGAGAGGAAGAGAGTGGGGAAGGGTCGGGAATGACAGGGAAGGAATGGAAGGGAGGTGCTGGGCTCCCAAGGGGCCTGGGGCTTGACCCCTGAGAGGGCTTGTGAGAGGGAAGAGGGCAGGACAGGGGCACCTGGGCCTGGATGAGGAGCAGGCCTCTGGGGTAACTACTGAGAAGGTGCCCCTCTCTGTCACCCAGGGGTAATCGGAGTCTAGTGGTGAGCTGTGAGGAGAGTGAGATCCAATGAGGGAAAACCAGGGTAGGGAATCAAGGGCACATGGTGGGGGTGAACAGGCTGAGAGAAGAGAGGGGGCAGAAATTGGGCCAAGATCAGAGGGCCACAGAGAGACTGAGATGAAAAAGGGGCCCAGCAGTAGGCTCCTCTTTTCAAGGTGGTTAGCCATCTCAGAGGCATCCAGGACTCACCTGCTTATATGTCTGCTTGTGCAGGCGACTTCATCTCTTCATTGGGAAAATAGAAACCCCTGTCCCAGAAAAGGTTTAGTTGATATTTAGCGGCCAAGACCTCTGAAGCCCTCCTGAGCAAAGTTACCATGCAAAGAGTGACAGAGACCCGAAGCAACCACCATGATCACCTAAGTAAATACTTCTGTTATCAGTGATGTTAAAAATAAACCAAGTAGATGGTGATTAGATTAGAAACCCCACCTCCATCCCCACTAAGTGAATGGCATGGCCCAGTAAGGCATCTCCTGAAGTACATTGACTCAGTGTCCTTGGCGTACACCCAGCCCCATGTTCTCTGTTGACAAAGGGATGCAGCAGGACAGGATGACAATTCCTGTTGGAATCCCTCCAGCATAATGCTAGTGGGAAGGTCTGTCAGCACACATCCGTGACTTGCCTCCCAGGACACTGAACAACTTTTGGTGAGTTTATTCATGTCTAGTGGAGTGGGCTCCCTGCAGGGCAGGCAGCTCTCCTAAGCTCTATCGACCCTCCCTGACTCTGAGGTTCACCTACTTTGCATGGAATAAGTCCAGTAGGACGTCATCCTTAACTGACCAGGGGTTCTGCCCTCCCATCCTCCTGGGAGCCTCACCTGGTTTTCTCCTTGGTTCATGAATCTTAGCCCATCGCTCTGGCCAGGAGCTGCCTCTGGGATCCGGGCTCTGCAGGGGTGCATTGAGCGAGCATCCAAGGGTCCAATCCTTTGTGGAGGAGCTATACATGCCTGCCTGTTTTCAGGGGGATTGGCTGCTCTCTCTGGGATTTACTTTTGAGGATGTGACCTTTCCTTGGATACCTCAGGCAACCTAGAACATCCAGAGGCACAGTCCCAGGATTATCTTTGGGCCCACTATACTTCCGTAGCAGTGGCTCCCAGTTCACCTAAGCTGGCTTGGTCCTGGCTTCCCTTGGAAGCAAAGAAGGGAAATCACACAGGTTGCTCAGTCTCTAGGGAGGCCATAATTGCCACTGACTGCGACCTGGGTGGTGGGGGGGCAGAACCTGTACTATCTTAGGCAGATGATAAAACTCCTTCGTCATCATCCTCGCAGATGGCTTCCCATTTCCCCACCCTGCCTCTACAGTGGAGGCCCTTTGGGGGATTTTTTTTTTCTGGGAAATCAGGGTCTCAGTCGGGCCCATGGTTTGGGTACTGTGTTAGTAGCACAGGTGAACCCCAGGGATCTTGGGAGAATTTCCCCTGGGTTTTGCGGTTCGGTGTTGGTATTTGTTGAATTTCATTGTTGGTATTTGTTGGAGCACAACATTCTCAGCCCTGGTGATGGACCAGTTAGGGCATGTACCAGATATTTATCTCTCACATCAATGTTTTTCTCCCTTTCTTCTTCCCTTCCTCTCTGTCTTTTAAAAACAAACAAACAACAACAACAAAAAAAACACCTGACTGGGACCTCAGCACTATACTGGCCTTCCCTCCCCTGGATATCACTGATCCTGCATTTTAGACCTTCTGACCTTTTCTCCATAATATAATATCTAGGCTTCAGTTTTATTTCAGCATCAGGCCTAGTGAAGCAGCAAAACCAGGCTGGTGACCCTAGGACTACCTGCAATGACTAATGACCACCCTCCCCGCCCCCCGCCAGCTCTGGTACCAGCAAGTAAATGGAGACCAGACCCTGAGAGGACACACCTGGCAAGTTGATGAACAGTCTATTGAGATCCTTCTTTGATACCTCCCCTAAGTTCCCAGCCTTTAATACCCTCAAGACTAACATGCCAGTGCACACTCTCTCCTTTTCCTTTCCCCTCACAGGTGGGCATCTCCTGAACTCTAAGAGGCCCCATGAGATTTGCAAACAAGGGAGCAATATTCTGAAATTAAAGGTAGCCTTCCTCCAGCTTTTGTTAATATTAGGAGAATGTTAAACATGTTTGCGTAAATGCTGATGGGAAGTAACCAGCACAGAGGGAGAGTGAAGATGCCAGAGAGAGGAACAAAACAATAGCTGGGATTGGGGACCGGAGAAGGGTGAGAGGAGGAGAATGGTAGCCCACATTAGGTGAGAGGAAGAAACAGACTCAACTCCCTGGTGGCAAATGGAAGGAGGGGAGGGAAGCAATGCAGGTAATAACTGCACCATGATGATGATCATTTATGGAGCTGGGCCCCTTCATCATTCCCAGTGGTTCACTCGCCCTCCTTGTTCACCCTCTCCTGTACCTATTTAGCAGCTGGTAAAGCCCCAAATGTCCTATAGCAGCAGAACTGCTGGAAAAATCAGACAAACTGAGCCAAGCCTTTAATGGAGGCCCAACTACATCACCTGACACATGTCTTGGTGGCCATTTCCCACTCCTGAGGCATCCATGTTCAACCTTCTCTCACAGAAACCATCCTGCACCTCCTCCCAACTATCACATGGCAGATTTCACTGAGAAAGCACAAACCACTTATTTTCCTCATCTTACCACCCTGTGACCTAACCGCTGCACGCTTCTATCCTCCTCCCAGCAAAGGCCGGCTTCCCTAGGGCTTGTGGCTGTGCTGCTTCCATTTGTTCCCCCTCAGTGGCACTAGCTGTCTGTCCTCTCAACTGACCAGTTCTTCCCTGAAGACCAAGGAGACTCCATTATCTCACAACTGAAAAAAAAGGGAAGAGGGAAAGGAGAGAAAAGGAGCTGGTATACTTGCAACACTGCTCAGCCATGTTCCATGTTCTCCTCATGGAAAATGGTGAGCAACCACAACAAAGAGAAAGCTTCACTTTGTTTTTAATTGACAGTTCTCTCAGAATTTTTTTTTTCCAAAACAAAAACCAAACTTCCAGACTTTCCTGAAGCCAAAGGAGAACAAATGGAACTTTTCATGTTAAACAGTTAGTTTCCACTGAACTTCACCTTAAGAACTTAGTAATCTTTACTGTGGATGCATTTCCATCAACTGGTACAATTTTGAGTTAACTTTTATATTAGACTTTTAAAAGTGACTTCTCAGGGGAGTGGGAGGAGGAGAGAGGGGGGAAAGGTACAGAGAATAAGTAGCGTAGACGGTGGGTAGAAAATAGACTGGGGAGGGCAAGAATATTGTGGGAAATGTAGAAGCTAAAGAACTTATAACACATGGACATGAACTAAAGGGGGAGGATGTGGGTGGGAGGGGGTGTGCAGGGTGGAGGGGAATGATGGGGGAGAAATGGGACAACTGTAATAGCATAATCAATAAAACATATTTAAAAAATAAAAAATAATAAAAGTGACTTCTGTGATTTTCTAAATAAGCTTGAATTGATTCACACACCAGAGATTTCAATATGTGGGCATGTGTCCTTAATTAGGTGAAACAACTTCTATACTAAAATAGTTCTTTATTTTCGCCTCATCTCAACTTCCTCTCTTCTCTTTCATTATGACTTTAAAAATTCACCATGAACTAATTCTAACTCCACAGAAAAGCATAGAAGACAAAAACGCCTGATACGCAGATTTGATAGATAGGAATATTTCTTCAAATGTGCTTGAGATCTATTTGAAAAGCAAACAAAACCTACGGCTCTCTCTCCTCCATGTCGGAGCCCGTGGAGGACTGCAGGACACAGGACTGCTAAGACAGCAAACTTGTCTGGGAGGCTGTGGTCCAAGCCCATTTTTGCTGGCTCTAGGCAGGGCCTCAGAACCCGAAAGAGCATGCAGCTGTTCCAAAAATTGAAGGTGTTTATGCTCTTGATAAAACAGAATAATCTGTAGTCAAGAGATACGCTTACATGTACAAGGAAAGAACAACACAGTGACACACCCGCAGTGATCTGGGAAAGGAAATCCGAGCCCACGAAACAGTGAAGTTTGTTCCAAAGTCTGAAACAGCCTTCCTGCCAAGGCCATTAGACAGAATTTGTGCGATACTTTGCCAATTGAGGATGTTAACCCAGTAAAAAATAGTCCAGGCTGCTGTGGTTCAGTGGATTGAGTGCCAGACTGGGAACCAGAAGATCTCCCGGTTCAGTTCTCAGTCAGGGTGCATGCCTGGGTTGCGGGCCAAGTCCCCAGTCGGGAGTGCCAAGAGGCAAGCATACACTGATATTTCTCTCCCTTTCTTTCTCCCTCCATTTCCCTCTCTGAAAATAAACAAATAAAATCTTAAAAACAAAAAACAAAAAACAAACCTCTTTTAAAAATAGAAGTGTGGCCCTGGCTGTTGTAGCTCAGTGGATTGAGTGCAGGTTACAAACCAAAGGGTCGACAGTTGGACTCCCAGTCAGGGCACATGCCTGGGTTGTGGGCCAGCTCCCCAGCATGGGGTGTGCTCAAGGCAACCACACATTGATATTTCTCTCCCTCTCTTTCTCCTTCTCTTACCCTGTCTCTAAAAATAAAATCTTTAAATAAATAAGTAAATAAATAAATAATAAAAATAGAAGTGTGGGTTTGTTTTCTTTCTTTTAAAAAAAGTATTTATTTTTAGAGAGAGGGTGAGGCACGGAAAAGAGAGGGAGAGAAATAACGTGCCAGAGATACATCAGTTGGTTTCCTCTTGCAAGCCCCCAACCAAGGACCTGGCCCACAACCGAGCCATGTGCCCTGACTCAGAATTGAATCAGTGACCTTTTGGTTTGCAGGCTGGTGCTCAATCCTGATGAGCCACATCAGCCAGAGCTGGGTTGGTTTTGTAAAACAGAACCTTACATATACAGTTGAAGCCTGCTTTTGTACACCCACAATCCCATTTATTCCCCACCATCTCCTGTGCTACTACATTTTTTTAAAGGATTTCACTTACTTTTAGAGAGTGGCAAGGGAGAGAAACTCCACGTACCTCTGGCACGCTCCCACCTGGGGATCTGGTTCAAACCAGGCACATGTCCTGACTGGGATCTGGTTCAAACCAGTCACATGTCCTTGTAACAGGGTGCAGCCAAGAGGGGGGCCCCAAAAGGGAGTTGGAATGGGGCCCAGAACTCACGGTGTCCAGGAAATATTAGAGGGACATATAAGATGTCCTCACCCCCTCCCCCACAGGTATGAGTTGGGGGAAGGGACAAATGGATCAGGGCCATTGAGTTGTTTTGCATAGCAATGGTTTTGTAGATAACCCCCAGAATGGTCATTTAACATATCTATAACCTTTAACTGGTTTCATAGATATGTTAAACAGCTGTGGCCATGCTCTGAGCCAGGGGGGATGGAAAGGACTTCCCCAAGGACGTGACTGGGGGAGGAACCCTAAGTTAAAGCACCTGTGTGGGAGCTTGGAGAAGATTGGCTCCAGAAAATGGGGACACACCTGCCCAGACTCATGATGGCATCCCAATAACCTTGGAAACATACAGGAATGCTGGCAGGTGTAACCGATTGTAGGAGGAGTCGGAAATGGGGCTGCAGAGGAGGATTGGCGTGGGGATTTAAACCCAGGCATGGCAGCTCCATGAGGGGAGATCCATGTGGTTTCACCAGAGGGCAGGACCTGAGGCTCCATGAAGAGAGATCCATGCAGTTTCACCAGAGAGCAGGACTCGCAGCTCCATGAGGGAAAATCACCATGTGGCTTTAGCAGAGAATTGCCACTAGGTTTTGCCCGAGTGGAGACCCTCTCGCAGCTTTGCCAGAGGGAGAGATTCCACGTGGTTTCACCAGAGTGCAGACCCCTGCAGCTTTGGTGAAGAGGGAGAGCTACGAGGCTTTGCCACAGTGGGGACCCCTTCCCCACAGCTTTGGTAGAAGAGGACCATACGGCTTTGGGGTGCTCCCTTTGGCTGTGTGGCCTGGGAGCAAGAGAGACTGCCTGAAAGAAGGGTGAAAGAACTCTTACCAGTAGGCCATGAGAAGGTGCCACATGGCTTCGGATTAACCAGAGATCCTGCCTGGAAGATGACACAGCTGACGGTGTCAAGAGCCTGGATCCCGGAC
>PVKU01013772.1:0-26801 GCA_004027475.1 Anoura caudifer
GGGTGCATAGGTTCTTTTGGATTGGTGTTTCAGGGTTCTTAGGATATAATCCTAGCAGTGGGATTGCTGGGTCAAAAGGTAGATCCATTTTTAGTTTTCTTAGAAAATTCCATACTGCTTTCCATAGTGGTTGTACCAGTCTGCAATCCCACCAACCTTTTCTCCACAACCTCTCCAACATTTATCGTTTGTTGCTTTGTTTATGATGGCCATTCTGACTGGTGTGAAGTGGTATCTCATTGTGGTTTTAATTTGCATCTCTCTGATAGGGCAGCTAGTTTTTAAAAAATTCAAGAAGTTGTATGACACAATCTACATATGAAACCCAGACTCTTTCTTTGTCTAGGAAATTTACTTTCAAATACTTCAACATTCATAGTATGACATGCAGGTACCAGTCAACTTCCTGGGACAGTTAGCCAGCCCGTGAAGTATAATGATCAGCAGTAAGTTACATAGCACTCAAAATACCATGATTAAAAATCTACATAAGAGGGTTTATAATAGCATAAAGATATTAGAAATAATTTTTTATTTGTGAAGTGAGCGGTACTCAAGGTAGGTGGTTGCTTAGGAAGAGTTTCATCAGTGCAGAGGGAGAGCCGAGTTCACCTGCACCTCTCCGCCTCTCAGAGATGACTGTCACCTGACCATGTGACAATACTGATTGGTCCTGCCATGTGAACAGCTGCATTCATCTTGGAGTAAGCGTTCACAGAAGGTGCTAGTTGAGGGTTGTAAGGTCAGAATGCACTGCCCTGAACACACGATCAGCACTGTAACACACCACGTGACTGTGGTCAGGCCTGCTGGCATCAGCGGGTTTGGGGGAGTTGTTTCGGAGACCTACTTCCACTAAAATATAACACTTGAGAGCAAGACTTCACCTACCTTGACCACCTGGGGTTACCAATGTTTGTAAAAGAACATTATATTTGCTAAATAATTCAATTATTTTAGGTCAGAACACAATATAGGTATTCCTAAATATACATACTACCATAAAAATAGGAACTTTTAAAAATAGGCAAGTATGAGACTCCTACAAAATATCACAACTCAACTAAATTCCTGGGTCATTGGAAAATGATGTGTGTCCTTCTGTGTGTCTACCAAGAGTGTGTTTTGGAGTGTGTGTGGGGGGTGCACTGCATTGGTGAAAAAAATCTACAGGCAACTTGATAGTATATTGATTTATTTTACCTGATGGTAAGTTGGCCTTTCCTCTTTTAGGTGTATGAAGGAACTCAAGCATCACTTTATAGTTTTCTAGAGTCAATTTTCCTGTTGGCAATATTGTTCCTGAATTATATAGTGAGAATATACTAGGATCACATGATCGGAAACTGTAACAGGAAAAATTTTGTATTAAAAAACAATATAAGCAAAATTGAACTAAATCTGTCAAATATAACCTACTTTAATTTTTTAAATATTTGTGAGTTAGTGCTCTCAAATTTTGGATCATAATGCATTTAGGCATTTAACCAAACCAGACAATTTTCCATTTAATGTTAAAATTATAGGATGTAACTTTGCTCTTAGGAATTTTAACATCAATATCTATTTTGCTTAAAGGTCCCATGAAAATGGGGATGGAGGATCTATACATACTCTAAAACACAGAAACAGTAATTTATTTCAACTTAAAACTACCTGATTTGAACACAACTCAATGATGATGCCCACAATATATACCAGTGTGTCTGTAATCAGTGCTTGCTTGTTTTATAAAATAAGGTGTAGCCCTGGCTGGTGTGGTTTGGTTGGTTGGAGCATCTCCCCATAAACCAAAAGGTTGCAAGCTAGATTCCCAGTTTGGGGCACACGCCTGGGTTGCAGGTCCAGTCCCTGGTAGGGGTGTTTGTGAGAGGCAGCCTAGCGATGTTTCTCTCTCACGGTGATATTTCTCCACCTCTCTCCCTCCCTTCCCCTCTCTCTAAAATCAATAAGCCCATCCTCAGATGAAGATAAAAATAAATAAATAAGGTCTAAGCAATAAACAATCTTCTACCATACGTACATACATATGTTATATATACATCCTAAGTAAACATATTAATGGCTTTAATAAAACTGAATTTAACCAAGTTACCCTGACACAAATTTGACCACTCAAATTTGTGCTGCCAAACGATCATGCATGAATGGTTATGTATGATTGGAAGTTCAGAGAAGACTTCTCAGTGGTCAGGGGACAGTAAGAAAACCCCTCTGATCTGAATGGTTTTCCTTCTTGTGGCCTCATGAATGGATCACTTTGTCAAAGCCTTCCCTGCAGGTCAGGCAATCTAACTGCTTTTTTTCACCTTGGGAAGCAAATGTTTGACTTTCATGAGGTCTACTGTTTGCTTTTTGACTGTGCTGCTTTGTTTTTTTTAGTTTATTTTTCAGTTACAACAGTTAACATACATTGTTGTATTAATTTCAGGTGTACAACACAGTGATCACACAATTATACACCTTATGAAGTGATCTCCCCAGTAAGTCTAGAGCCCATCTGACACCACACATAGTGATGACACTATTAGTGACTGTATTTCCTATGCTGCACTTTACAGCCCCTTGACTATTTTTATAACTGGCAATTTGGACTTCTAAATCCCTTTCACCTTTTTTTTCTAACTCCTTCTTAAGTGCAAATCTGGTTGATCCTACATAGGAAAGGGGTCCATGTAGAGCCATTTTTGCAAAGATTCAGTCTGATTTTAACCAAAATTTTGGAGAAGCAGAAACTGGGACCAAGTTCATTGTTGACTTCAACCGGCATACTTTATTACTGGATTATTGAAGTAATTATCCTTTTAATTTATGTTATCTGTCACCAATCTTTCCTTCCCTCAATCTATTTGGCATGTTGCTGCCAGAGAAATTTCTTATCATAGCCCTGCTCAAAACTCTTAACACCGTCCCACAGAATAGAGATTAAAGTTCAGATTTAATGGACAGTTAAGACTCTCCATGACCTGGTACTGACCTACTTGCTAATTACTTCAAACCACTCCCTATCAAACACCCTAGATTCTAGTTAGACCATTTGGTATTCTAATCCTGCATTTGTCCTACCTGGGCTGTAAGTCATGATTTTCCACCTACCTGGAACAGTATTTCTGTATCTGCATATTTCTAAATCTTGCCTATCTACCAAGAGCCAGGCCAAGTGGCTATTCCCCATGAAATCTTTCCTATTGGTCTCAGCCAGAGTAAAGCCTTCTTCTCAGGAACAAGGAAGACTTTATGAGTACTTCAACTTCGACCATTATCTGCAATTATTCATGAATATTTGTGATCTACCCTAGTAGATTCTAACTTGCATATCCTGCTCATCTTTGTATGCCCATTGCACCTGTCTCAGTACCTTGTATCTTGCAGGGGTTCACCAAGTACTATCTGAATGACTCTACACCACCTTTTACCGGCTGCATAGTATTCCATTTATGTATTTATCTTTTATTTTTATCCCCCACAACAGGTTAGCCAAAGACATTCAATAAAAGTTCAAAAATGTCATTTGAATTAACAATAGAAACTTTATATTGTATGAGAAAATATGACCTGTGTTTATAGAGGTTTACCATTGTATTTATAGAGGCTTAAAATATCTTTAAATGAAATACAAATTTGCCTAATGCCTGCTAATATCTATAATTATTGTATAATCAATATTAAATTTTTCTTGGAATGATGTTTTTCTCCTTTCACTGAAGGCTATACTGAGAAACATTGTCAAGATATATGCAAATTAGTACTTGATAAGCACTTACATACATCACCTGTTTGGGAAAGATTCTAAGGTAAGAAATTAAGAAATATATCAATGGCCAGGAAAGACAAAAGCACTCTGTAAACCTCTTTAATTATTATCAACATTGGAGCCCTGAGCATATAAATACAGCCCATGTGCTTGAGACTTTAAAAGTATTATTCACTGATAATATACTATACCTGACCATTTTATGTGGAGCTCCACATTTCATCTTCATCCGTTCCCCTTGCTTCATTAGAAACAGGTTGAAGTGTGTGTTTGCCAGACACAGGTTCATCTGAGCCTTCCAGGGCATCTCCTCAAGAGAGATTTGATGGAACCTCTTCTTTTTAACATAATTATATATTAGAGGATTCAAGAAATCCAGCAGGATTCGGTGTGCTATTTTTCTAACATCAGTTCTCTTATTTCTACCAAGGGACAAAGAAGTTTTGAAATTACACAAACTTTCAGATATCCGAAGAGGAATGATTCCAATTTGTACATGATCAAGAAGTCACTTGTCTGCCCTTCCGCAAATGTTTCTGGCTTATTTATCATTTACTTGGTGGTGAAAATGTAAACTAGGGTAATAACGAAGGCACAAGAATAAACACCAGGGATGAAGTCACTATGTATTTTCTCCAATTCTCTCTAATGTCTTTGTCCTAAGTTCAAACCAAACAGAGCTCTTTTTGTTTTTCATAGCCAAAAGACCACTAAGATTAGACAAGTAAATTGTAACATAATTGTTCACATACATCAACAAACTGCAATATTGAACAAGAAAATCATTCCTCTGTATGGTTCCTTAAGAAAAAAAATGAAGCAAATTTTTTTCTAACATTAACTAGACTGTAAAATGAAACAAAACATCAGTCAACAATAAATAAAATAACTTCATAAATCTATATTCAATACACTCTGAAAAAACTAATATTTCAAAATTTATCTAATAGTTCATATTTTAAGTATAATATATATTTGCTTAAAGTATAACCAGAGACACTGAAATAAAGAACAAACTGACAGTAACCAGAGAGGAGGAGGGAGGGGGATAATGGGGGAAAATGGGGAAGGGTCATCAAGGAACATGTATAAAGGACACACGGACAAAGCCAAAGGGGGGCAGGGTTGAGGATGGGAGGCGGGGATGGGGAAGTGGTGAGGGGAACATGGAGACAATTGTACTTGAACGACAATAAAAAAGTATTCTCATCAGAATCTCAAAGCAGTCCAACTATTTTTATTGTCACGTAGTTGCTTATATGGCATGACTCCATTTCTTCAAAATACTTTTATCAACTTTTCTTGACTGTTGACAGTGTTGCTGTCCACGGGGCAGTGTCATTCCACCTGAAGTTCAGTACCATTAGCCATCACAGAAATGCAAATTAAAGGCACAAAATATCAGCACCACCTATTTTAATGCTTAAAATACAAAACAGTGATAACATTAAATGCTGGCAAGCGTGAGAGAAAATTAGAATACTCATACACTGCTGGTAGCAATGTAAAAAGGTAGGGCCAAATTAGAAAAGAGTGTGGGATTTCTCACAAAATTAAACATAAACTTACAGTACAACCTAGCAATTGCACTATTGGGCATTTTACCCCCAAGAAGTAAAGATTTATGTGCCCTTAAAAAAACCCGTACACGAATGTTCATGTCATCATTGTTCTTAATAGTCAAAGTGGAAATAATGCAAATGTCCATCAAAGGGTAAATGGTTAAACAAATTGTGGCACATCCATCCCAAAGAATAATGCTAAGTAATAAATGAACTAGTTATTCATACCGCTTGGATGGATCTCAAAGTAATTATGCTGAGTGGAAAGAAAAAGCCAATCTCTGAAAGTTACGTACTGCATGATTCCATTTGTATAGCATTCTTGAAATGACAAAATTATAGAGATGGAAAGCAAACGGGTGGTTCCCAGAGGTTGTGGGGGAGAGGAAGGAAGGTGGCTGGATGTCGCTGCAGAAAGGCAGCATGGGGGCTGGGGGCAGATGCTTATGAGAGAACTGTTCTGTATCTTCACCGTGGTGACAGTCTCACAACTCCACAAATTGATAAAAGTGCACACAACTAAACATACATACACATATGTGTGCATGTAAAATTTCTACGGTCTGAATAAGGTCAGTGGATTGCATCACTGTCAATTTCCTGGTTGTACTATTGTACTATAGTTAAGTAGTTAACTTAGGAGACTCTGAGTGAAGGATATTTGAGAGATCTCTGTATTATTTCTTATAACTGCATGTAAATGTACAATTATCTGAAAATAAAAAGTTTTTTAAATGCATGTTACATCAAGGATGTCCACAATCACAAACTCTATTCAATATTAATCTTGAGGTCCTAACCTATTGGCTAGCAAGAAAAGGAAAAGAGAGCCTTGAGCATTGGAAAGAAATAAGCAAAACTTTCATTATCTATTTATAATTTGACTGTCTACACAAAATCCTGTATCTGTGAATTATCAGGTTGTACAGAAGATCAAGTTGTTTATAAATGAATTATATTCCTATAATTAAGATTACAAAATGTAATCTTAAAATACTGTTTACACTAATACAGAAAGTATTTCTTTGATGCAGAAAGTATTTCTTTGATGCAGCTAACAAAAGATGCATAACACCTTTATGGAGAACATCATAAAAATTTATTGAAAGGCACTAAATTAAGACCTAAGTGGTCTGCCTATGAAGAGAAAGACTCAACATTGTTTTTCAAAAAACTTCCTAAATCAATCTATATATTCAATTCTATCTCTATCAAAATCACAAGTTTTTTGTATTACTTGACAAGCTACTCCAAACTATTTTGCGGAAAAATATCTAAGACTTAAGAGAAATAAAAGAAAAGAACATGCTGGAGAGACTTTTCCTATCAGACAAGACTTCATTTAAAGCGAGAGTATGATGGCGTGATACTGACTCAAGAACAGATAACAGACTAATGGGACATAAAAGACACCCCAAAACTCCACAGGGGAGAACTTGCTGAATGATGAAAATGACAGTGATCGCAAAACAGACTACTCAGTTAAATGAGGCTAGCCAGCAGGTGCCTATTAATGAAACTGTAAGAGAGGGGGCGACACTTTGCCTACAATTCACAAAATTAAATTGTAGTTGAATAGAATTCCTAAATGTGACAATCAAAAATTTAAATTCCTTAAGAAAATACCCTTACTACTCCAGTGACAGAAGAATTCAAAAACAATAAATAGAAATATTGTTACAATTGATTTCATTAACAATTACAACTTTTGATTTAAAAAAAAAACTTTAAGATGTGTGAGTATACAGATGAGCCACAAAGTGGGAAAAGCATTAATATCCAAACTTCTACAAAAAAATGAGGAAAAAACAAAGTTTTAAATGTGCAAATATCTAAACAAGCAGGACTGAGACTAGAAAAACTCTAGGGTTTAATAAAAGTATGAAAAGATGCCTGCCTAACCTCATCCGCAATCAAAGAGATAAAATCTTACAATTCACAGTTCCACAAAAATTTGAAAATTTATAATAATATCGAGTTTTGGTGGAGATGGTGAATAATGGAAAATTGAAACACCACTGATGAAAATTTAAGAGCAACTTAGCAATGTCCTGTAATGGGAATAAAAAACAAAGATGTCCATGTCTTGGGAACTGCTCCCCATTTAAATGCTCATTTACAGGAGACTGAATAAAGTTTATTTATTCACATAATGGAACACTACACAAAAGTAAAATGAATAACTAGACATGTATAATAGACATAGAAAAACATCTCACAAACATAACATTTAGGAAAAAGAGCAAATTGGCAAGCAGATTGTAAAAAATAATGTATTATGTAGGCCTACATACATATATAATTGAAGTATAAAGTCACTCATAAACATGATAAACTACTTCTTGGATAAAGGGGGATGAAGATGCATTCTGAGAGGGATGCATGGGAATTTCAACTGGGTTTGAAATATTTTTATGGTTAACTGCATATGGTCATTTGCTATATTATTTTCTACACCCATCTAAAATATGTCATATTTAAATTTAAAAAGTAAAGAAACAATCAGATAGTAGGCAGATGCAAATAAGAAGAAAGTGAGAAAGGTTCTATTAATATCTATAGTTACAAATTAAGATCAAAATCAATAAATGCGTAAAGACACTACATAATGATGGTAAGCTATATGAAGACTGTATAAGAATCTTAAGTGCATACTTGTAAAAATAGAAGCTAAACATTTCACCATGATAAGTTTTATGGCTTAAGTTTTATCAACAAGAAGATTAGGTCCCCCAGTAATAAAAAGTAATTTATCAGTTTGGTCTCTTGACCACCCTGCCTACACTATCACTGCCCTCACCTCCACCCCAGGCCAATTAGTCTGTAGTATATCATCGTGGTCTCTTATTTTATAAAGTTTATGAAAAATTTTAATTGCCTTGTTTATGTGTATGTTTACTTGTTTACTGTGCTACTTTCATTAGTATGGAAGCTCCTTGAGGGTAGTGACCTCATCTGTCTAGTTAACCAGTGTACTTCTACACCCCAAAAGAAAGCCCAACACATAGTAACCTTCAAGTACATGTTTATAAAGTGAATTGAATAATAAATTAATACCTTTCATGTTCCGGCATTTCAGAAAAACCTGGATTTCTGGAAAAAAATTCTCTTAACGTCTCCCTTTTTTTACTTCTTCTTCTTCCTATTATTTCTGAAGTCTTAATATAGAAGAAAACAAAAATGTTACAAACTAAAATTCTGAATACTATTGAATGCAATTTACTCACACTCTAATCCTTATCTGTTAACATTAAAATACAGTGGTTCCTTTACACCCCCCTCAATTACAATTTTTATCAAAAGTAAC
The DNA here is from genome assembly GCA_004027475.1 of Anoura caudifer. Classification (NCBI taxonomy): domain Eukaryota; kingdom Metazoa; phylum Chordata; class Mammalia; order Chiroptera; family Phyllostomidae; genus Anoura; species Anoura caudifer. The sequence continues at coordinate 8,624 of PVKU01013772.1, forward strand.
AAAATACCTCTGTAGATGCAAAATATGATTATGAAAATATCCATATGAGAACTCAAGAATTATAATGCATAACTATAAAATGCATCATAGCATTTTCTTCTGTTACATGTTAAAATAAATTATAATACAGCCAATAATCTGCAGATACATAAATCTCTTCATTTCATTAATCCATATTTCAAAACTCATATGAAACTTACTTTCCTAATCTCTATGACTGCAGCTTTGTGGTTCTTCCCAGGTTTAGCTGCCCTTTTACTCAAAATACTATCCTTGTATTTCAATTTTTTAACTCCAAGAAGGGAGTCATTTCTCCTAATACAAAAAAGATAAAGTCAGTTAAAAGGATCTGCAATAATTTGCAAAACAATACAAAAGTAATAAATTCATAATGAATGTTGTCACTAAAATTATGCAAAAAAAATCCAAAATTAGACTGATATTCCTGGTCCTCAAGGAATAGTTGGCCTCTCAAAAGAGCACAATGTAAATCATACCGTAACATTTTATTAGAGCTGATGTGTGATGTAGAAAAAATGCATTGGACCAGAAATAAAACATGAATACTTCACTATAACATTCAGAAGATAACTGCATGAGGCAACCCAGACAAGATACCTTGCTTCCAACAGATTTCAGTCTTTCTGGTTCCACCATGTGCAGGCTTCCAGCCACTATGACCTCTGGATACCAACAAAGCTAAGCATTGTAGATGACTATGAAACTTTCTCCCTTCCCCCAATTACCTCTGGGAATTCTTAACCTTGTTTTTTCAATCTGCCATGGACCCCTATGGTAATCTGGCCCACTCTGCAAATGTTTTGAAGTCTCTCATTATTGCCCTCTATTGACACTTATCACCGATTTTCCCTGAAAGTTGTACGGTCCCTAAAATTTATGTTTCTTTTGATAAGTACAGCAGCAGCACCCTGCTGTCACATGATAAATAGGATCCAAAGCTTGCATTGCATAACACATAGGGTCCCATCAATGCAAGGCTAACAAAATGACTGGGTAAGTCTGGGTAGCTAGTTCCAGTAATTACAGTTCCAAATTCATCTTGGTCCCACTGGCGGTCGGCCTCTTGCTTCTATTTCGATGATGATCCTGGATCTTTGTGTTGATTGGAACTCCAGCCCAGTGGCAGCAATTCCAATAATCTCCCAGTTAGTCGATATTCATCTTGGCAAATGTTTTGTCTGCCTGAATTAGGAAGTTTGGACCAGTGACCACTTGGCATTTGGAGATCCATCCTTTGCAATAGGCAGCTTGAAACTGGTTGCCAGCTGTTTTCCAAGCAGCTTGATCTCTTTCTTACTTCCTCCCTAACCCATCCCATCCCACCAGAATACTCGACCTGGTCGCTATATTCCAGGAAAGGAGGGGAAGGAGAGGTCATGAATGCACACTTGAGCTGCCATCTTCTCTACCCTCTCGCATTCTCCTCTGTGCTCAGCGGAACTCTCATCCACTGAATAAATTAAACTCCTTCACAGTGCAACCTCTTCATAAAATGCTTCCTCCAAGTCTGACTGCTGTTGTTTTGTTTATGTTGTTATAAAAAATAGAATTTTTACATTTTTATGTTGTCAACAGTATTGATCTTTGACGTCATGGTCTATTCCTAATTTGATTACTTATGTTAGTGCATGTTTCTGAGGCAAAACATTGAGTCCAATGGCTGGCTGCCTACTATGTCAAAAACACTTTATCTGACAGTAAAAATTTTTCCTTTTTCTCTTTTTAAGTTTTCAAATATTTTAATTATTCTAGCCCATTCCATATAAACTAATCTGACTGGAATTGCATGAAACCTATAAATGAATTGCATTAAACTTATAAATTAATTTGAAGGTAATAAAAATCTTTACAATATTCCATCTGCCCTTTGAGCAATATACTACATCTCTCCACTTATTCAAGTAATTTATTTACTATCTCTTAGTAAGGATGTTTGGTCTTCTTTATACTAACCTGAGTCCTCTCATGACTACTAATAAATTCAATCTTGTACTTCATAGAAATGGGATGATTCTGCTGCTGTACTTTCTATTTGATATAGGAAAGCTATTGATTTTGCAATTTTGCATTGAGCCATCCTGTGGAATTCTATTATTAGTTCTGAAAGATTTCAGTTAATTAGCTTAAGTTAAAAAATAATTATTTGCAAATACCATTTTATCTTCATTTTCAGAGTATTATAAGGTTCATTTGACAAACATTTTTGAGATCCTATTATGTGATAATCACATAAATTCTAATCATAATTTCTATTTCTCATTTTAATGCACTGGCAAGAAGTTTCAAAACAGCCATAAGTGATACAAAGAATAACAGGGTTTCTTGTTGCAAAACTTATTTTAACAGAAAATAGTCTCCTAATTCTGATTTGCCAGGAACAATTGCTGAATTCCATATGACGTTTTAGCATCTACTATAGACTTCTCTGACCACCAGTGAAAATTATACTACAGATTACCTACTCCTATATTTACATTAAGAATAAAATTTACATTTTCACTGCTGCATTTACAGCCTAGTATCATATTTTGGATTTTTGCTTCTATATACTGATAAGTAAGAATGATCTATAATTTTCTATTTTTATTATTTTTATGAAGTTATCAGAGCCCCCTGTGATAAATTTAGTAGGAGACTTTATACCCACATCCTGAAGTAGCTTTATATAAAACAAAATTATCTGTTTCTTTAAAATATGAAATACCTAAAATATCTGAGCTATCCTATTTTTTTACAGCTTCAATCAATTCTTTCAATTTAAATTTTTCCAGATAATCACCACTTTCAATTAGATTTTCAAATTATTCATATTAAATTGTATATACTGTTATCAAACATTTGTTTAACCACTTCAAATTTATGATTACTTTTGCTTATTTGTATTTTGCTTTTTCTTATGACAGCCAGAAATGTGCCTTATTCATTTATATCTTCAGACAACCAGCTCCAGCAGTTCTCAATTGAACTAGTTTAACACCAACTTATAGCGGATTAATTTCAACTTTTATTTTCTTCTTTCTGCTTTCTTAGATTTATTTTATTTTTCTAATTTTGTGAGTTCAATAAAAGTTCATTTAATTTTATTTTGCCTGTTTAGTAATAAAAGCTTCTAAAGATAAAAATTTGTCTCTAAGTGCTGCTTTGAGTACATGTGAAATTAGGGTTTCTCATTATCATTATTTTTAAAAGGCTCTGTATCTGTAGTTACAGTTCTTTTATACCAGCATATAAAATCCAATAATTTTATATGCCAGTGATTTATTTTGTTATAAAATTTCAGTTTTATTGCACTGTAAAAGAATGTGGTCTTTACAAATTTTAATCTCAGTGATCTAGTGTGCTTTATTTTTCTGCTTAAATATTTTTTTAATTTAATGAATGTATTAATGCATGTTTAGTCTCAACTGACTATAGTAAATTTATCTTAATTACATTAGTTATATTTTCTATGTCCTTTTTATTTATTTTTTAAAGTAGCATCTTAAACTCTATATTATGTTTCTGTCAAATTAGCCTTGTCTTTCAGTAGTTTTTCCAGATACTTCGACTATTTGTTATAGAGAACATGAAAGTTCATGAAATATCTTCATTGTAATTTACAAGCATTATTGGTAGGATCATCCACTTTGAATGTGAATAGGTGGCATTAAAACCAAGTAACAAAAATTAACATTCTTTTAAATATTACTGGGACAATTGATAAAATTTTTAGGGGGAAAAATTAACCAATAAAGGTTAATCTAAATCCCTATACCAAAAAAAATTCTATATGCATTAAAACATTAAATAGAAACCATGAAATCAAAAGGATGGAAGAAAATACAGCTGCATATGTGTCTGTTGCAATATGAGAACATTTCTTTATGTAAAACTATGTAATAAGCATATGAACACAAAAGAAGACATATCACTATCAAAGTAGAAATCAAGGTGCCGCATCTGCCCCTCCTCTATACTTCCTGACTTGCAGAAGAGCATCCCAAAACATCTGCTCAGGCTTAAAATTGAAATCATTACCTTCAGTTTGAACTCAATACTGCTCAATTTTCAACCTCAGGTCTTTTATTATACAGTTGGGCAATGCTTCTAAGCCACTGTTTCCTCTTTCAGAGTATCTATTTTGCTTAGATTGGACCTCCAAGGTCAGTCCTCCAAATCATACTGCACAGTGATAGTGTCTTCTAATTTTCTTTGGTATTAAGAATAGTATTTACAGCTCCTAAACATCTAATTTTAGCTATGGGTTTTAAAAAATGTAATGGAACTTTCTAATTCTTAGCAATTCTCTTATTACTATGGTCTGCTTCATTTTAATGCAAGCAATTTCCTCTCTTTCAAAAATATGAAGCACATATATTCCAAGTGTCTGTTCCAATAATAGAAATGCCTATTTTAAGAAGACTATTTTCCTGTGTGTTTTATGATGATGTTTCTCTTCTGCTGCCATATTTTAAATAGACCCCATGTTACCCATGCTCCCTGTTACTAAAATGAGATACATCTAGGCAAAGTGGTGAAAGGAAAACCCAATCATTGGGGTGAAAGTTGGGTTCCTTTGGCATCTCTCAGAACTGGCATGAAACACTATAATTTTATTTGGGGGCAAAGAGAACCACTCACGCTTAGAGGACGAGGACAATGGCTTTAAGTTTTACTACTTCTATTTGAGGAACTCCCCATTCATATATGCAAATGGAACCCCAAGGAATGGCTCTGCTCGGTCATGTAGAGGAATTAGGAGACCATAGTAAATGACCAAAACTGGACGGAGAAGCCTATGCCTGTGGAGCTGATGGCCCAGAGATGATGTTATTAGCCCATCTTGACTCAATAGTAAAAAAGGCCTAATTTATTTCCTGCTTCAAGTATGAACATGCTCTAATCTTATTCCTTAGTTCAGTTGTATAGGTATTTTTATGTTTACTTATTTATCTACACACATGAACATAAATCCTCACTATATCCCAGGTGGCTGTTTTAAATGTCTATATCCTACACTCTTTTTCATCCACCTTATACATCTTTATGTGACATGTTACTCATTTCTTTAAGTTGTTAGTAGCAATAGAATAGATATTATAAGTACCTTCTCAAGAAGTCACAGACAGGATTTGTTATCTCCACCACAAGGTGAAATTTTTCATCACTCATACATTTTAGCATAATTTGCGTAAAAAACTCCAGGAATCTAGGTCTCTGCTTAAATTTCATAACTGTGAAAACAAGGAAGCTCATATATAGTTACTAATACACTTAGTTATTAGTGCTAGAAAGTTACTATTACTAATAATCATTTTATTCTAACAAGCAAGTTTATCAGCCTTTTAAAATATATGTAGGAATAAATGTGGTGAGAACTACTGTTTTTCTAAAATCAAATAATCCATCACAGTCTATATTTCCTTTATTTTCCAAATATCTCAGTGTTAAGAAAGATTTCATAAAAGTGGCCACTCATGTACGACTAGTTGGAAAAAAATCTCTGATAATAATCAGAATTAAGTTACCCTAATTATTATTATATTGCACCCTGAGTTAAGCAATAATTTCTACATAGCTAAACTTAAAGATCACTAGCACATTTTTCAACTCCCTAGTTTTTATGTTTTAGAATAAAACTGTTTACTACCCAAATAAGCCACCATCAAGGTTCTGTCTTCTCAAACTTTCTATCAGGTACCTATTCAGTTCTTTTCCATTATTTGACAATGAAGAACATGACTTGCTCTGAATGGGTAAAGAATCCCAAGTCTTCTGCCTGGAATAGGTTAGACCTTTAAGTAGCAAACAACAGCAAAATCCAGAGAAAAAATGACCTTCAATAGTAGGTTGAGTGAATAGCACATATACTTTTAGGTCACCTACCTTCTTTCATAGCACCTTTGATTGACCAATTTAAAACTATAGGGTAAAGAAATATAGGGTCCTCTGTTCCTGAGAGTTCAGCTGTAATACCTAAAGTGAAGAAAAAATAGGTTGTAGGTTCTGTTTAACATCAATAACCAAAAAGAAAATTTCTTTGGAGGAGATGAAAAATAGGAAAACACTCAAGTATGCTTTCTAAATTATGTACCTTAAAAATATCAATTATATAATATTTTATAGATTAAAAAAATCTAACAATCTCAATTATTTTCCTCTCATTCCCCCACTTGACAGCCAAGGAGTCTGCCACCAAATAGGTAAAAAGTTTCCAAGGCATATGTCTCTCTTATTCAGTAGCTGTTGTATATCAGTAAACCCCAGACTCAGAAACCTACTAATTATATCAACTCCATTTTTTATAAAAATATCATTAAAACTATGAACAGTAAAATGACAACAAATTCACAACTATCAACAACTGAACCTGAAAAACAAAAACAAAAACTAAGTAAACAACTAGAATAGGAACAGAATCACAGAAATGGGGATCACATGGAGGGTTATCAGTGGAGAGGGGGAGGAAGAGAACAAGGGGGAAAGGTACAGAGAATAAGAAGCAGAATAGGTAGGTACAAAATAGACAGGGGGGAGGTTAAGAATAGTATAGGAAATGGAGAAGCCAAAGAACTTCTATGTATGACCCATGGAGTACTATGGGGGGGGCGGGGGATGCTGAAGGATGAGAGGAGTGGTGCAGGGAGGAGGGGATAAAGGGGAGAAAAAAATGGGACAACTGTAACAGCATAATCAATAAAATATACTTTTAAAGAAATAAAATAAATAAATAAATAAAACTATCATTAAAAGACAGTAAAGCACACAATAGCGAACAGCACAGCCACTGCAGCCAGACTGCTTGGGTTCAGATTCTCTCCCAGACACTTTTTAGTTATGAGAGCTTGAGAAGTTACTCAGCTTCTCTGTGTCTCAGTTTCCTTTTCTTTAAAATGGGAATAATAATAATACCTTCTTCAAATAATGGTTATATAGGGATTATATGAGTTTTAATATATATGAAACACAAAGTAGTTTCCGGTGCAGAGGAAGCACTACATGAAACCAATATTTTTATTACTGTTTTGTTTTGAATCTGTTTAGTTAATAACATTAGTGACATTATACTGTGCTTACTGGTAAAATGTGAGGGGTTTTTGATAATATGAAAAGCAATAATTCACATTTCTTGAATACTTTATATTTTAAGGAATTATACTTTTATAAGTAACTAGACAATTACAGCTTTGTTACAAACTATGTTTATTGATTAGGTGAATAATAGAGCATTGGGTTCAAAATTCAGCTTGTAACAGACACAGAAAATGCTTGAATAGAGAGATCCAAGTCAGGGATCTACCACTGCGCAGACAAAACTGAGACAGACAATGAGAGAGGTGAGGTAGGGACACAGAATTCTTCAAGTATAGTCATTCCCAAAGACCAAGGGGGCCTCAAGTGGAGGCTCCCACTTAAGAGAAATTTTGGTACTCTGTTGTTCTTCTAGAAGATCTGAAGTACCTACTTTTTAAAAATGTGATCATACTTATTACCAGAAACTGAATCAATTTCTTAAGCAGATTTCCAAATTGCTAAGTCCAAACTTCCAATCACTATTTTAACATATCACTATATAGCACAATAACCTGAAATTAAACCAATGTTTCACTTGAGTAGACTGCATTTCAAATCACTCACACATTAACACCCCTCATGCTCTTTTCATTTCTCAGTTACATTTTTGTCATTTGAGCACAGATTCTCAATTTTGCACCTTCCCTCCCCAACCCACATATTTGGCAACACTTGCTTCCCAGCTGGTTGTCACAGCTGGGAAAATGGTGCGCTGTATGTCAATGGGTAGAGGCCAGAGATGCCGTTCAACATCCATAATGCCAAGGACAGTCCCCCGTACAAATAGTTATCTGGCCCAAACAGGCAAGAGTATCAAGGTTGTGATACCCTACTTTAGAATCAGAAGGTTTAGGCTCAGATCCAAGCTAGCTATGCAATCCTAAATAAATCACGTAATCTTTATGCATCACATCTGTAAAAAGCAGTAAGCAATCCCTTATTAATAGAATATTATTAGGATTATTGACAGATATAAAAGACTGTAAACCTTAAAGAATTTATCAAATGCTAATATCCTCTTAATCCTTTTAACAAAAGATGTTCTTATTTTAAAAAGATATAATGCTCAACAGAAGTACACAGATATAAACAAAAAATGACTACATTGCTTTGTCAGTTTGAGAAGGTGTGTCTCCAACAAGACCAGCTGTTCATTTATTTTTTCAGGTGATAATATCTGCTGTGGCTTCTTAGTCTTGGGACACTTCTTAGAAGAACCCTAGAAACATTGGTTAAATTTCAGAATGAACTTCAATATGTTTTAGCAATTGTCATTTTCCAATAACATTCTTAAAATTATGTTTTCGTACTTGCAAATAATACTATGATCTACATGGCTCAACAACATGACTTAATAACTGCCAGGGGGGGAAACGGGGTTGGAAAGAGGTGGGAGGGGGCAAGCGGGAACATGTGGTGGCAGAGAGAGACGACTGTGGGTTGTGAGTGTACAATGCAACATGCAGATGATATGCTATCAAGTTGTACCCTTGAAACCTGTATGGTTTTATTAATCAATGACACCCAAATAAATTCAATTTAAAAAAATAATTAATAACAACAATCATTGTGTTCTAACTAAATGCCAGCCACAGGACTTAATGTTTTATGGAAGTGGGTCAAAATATTTCTTTTCTTCTCTCTTCCTTCCTCCCAGTAACTCTCACGTCTTCCAATGGGCATGCAGATACACACACACACACACTCTCCTGAAAGGAGTTTGGAGCATGTCTTTTAAACCCCTCAAAATAAAATTCCTTGCATGCCCTCAGAAACATCACTTTTTTTCTTTTTCTTTTCTTTTTTCCTTTCTTTTTCCCTGAAGGAGCTTCTTTACAACTCAGCTAATTGCCTTTGCTGCTTTGCCTTTCATTGAAACATAAAAGGATCAATAGTTAATGGATTAAAAATTGGTGGGTCTGTGCTCAGGCTCCCCACCATCATTGAGAACTGACTAGTTAATGTCTCCTGTACTCAAAACAAAAGCAAAAGCAAAAACAAAACCACTCAAGCCTCTTTAGGCTTATAGCAACCTTGAGTGCTTAGAATGAACTCAGCCCTACAGGCTTCGTCAGAAGGAAGTACCACAACTTCTGCTGGACTAGAGACTCCAGGGAAAAGAGGCATGGGGTCCTGTCATACAATGATGTACAGGGTTCAGTGTCCTGAGTTAAAGCCTGGCTGACAGAAGGAATCTAGCGACAGGCTCTGAGACTGAACACTTGGTGAAAAAAACCCTCAAATTGCCTCCAGCTTAATCAAAACTCTAGACCAAGTAAGCCCCTTTGAAATAACAAGCATCATAGCTTAAAAATGCATCCAGGAAAACAGTGCTGATAGTTGAAGATTTTTGTGACAAACAAATGCTTACTTGGAAACTCAACATATAACAGAGATAGAAATGGAGCTACTCCAACTAAAACAGGCTTTGGGGGTGACAGTCTCTGCCCTCACCCCAGGTACTGAAGGGGCTTCAAGTAATTCCTAGTGTACCTCAGCAATCTGATAAACTAAGCAACACTTCAAATTTGATCTACAAAAACGTTTACTCACATAGTTTCTCAGAAAGGCAATAAAACAGGCCCTAGCCAGACCCATGCTTGGGAAGCAGATATTAAAAATTGTCTCAAACATTAGCAGTCTCATAAAGAAGACAATTTAGGTGTGACAGTGAGTTTGGGAAATCTATTTTGAATACAGTGAAAAGCTCTGACATGTATTTACTACGCTGAATGATGCACCCAGAATAATAAAATCTTCAATTTGGGAGTGGCTTTACAGGTCTTTTAGACCAAAGTCCAAATGGGTGTAGGAAGCTCCTATCCACCCCTACCTGATGATCAGAGTTGGCGACAGGAAACTTTTCAGTGTTCTAGCACGGATTCCGCCTCATTTTTTATCACAAAAAAGGGAGGGAGAGGAGCTCTTCACTATACATTACTTTTCTTTTATGTAAATATAACAAATTAAATACCAATCAATTTTTTAAAATAAGTTTACTTATAATGCGTGACTCAAATATAAACTTAGAAACTTAGAGACGAGAAACAAAACAGTTACCTCCTCTTGTGTTTCTTCTTGGTCAATGGCACCAAATGGAGATTTGCACTCTGGTGTGATGTCCAACATTTTTTTCCCATAATTTATAATAATTACTGCCAAGTCATATTCCTTCCATGAACGCAGAATCTAATTTAAAATATTTACTAATTATCTCTGTTGGAAACACTTGTCTATTTCCAAGTATCTTATATCATCTTTCATAAACTCAAAGACCCCATTAATATTTTGGGTCTAAGAATCCCCCTGTTTCTGTTAAGGAAACTGGAACCTTACTTGAGATCATATTTCCCTAGAATTAAAACTGCAAACAACCATACATATTTTGGTATATTAAGTTAACTACTCAGAAAATGTTTGTACCTAAAACATCCATGTTAAAACAAAATAATTCTTAAAGGCCACATACACATCACCTCTTATCTTGAGTTGCTCCCTATGTGACACGGCATAGTTGCTGGTCTCATGGTGTTGGAGGGGGCATTTATACAGTACATGATTTACAAGGCATTCTGGTAGTGGACTGAGCGACAGTTAAGCTGTTTTTGACAGATTCTCCATGAACCCCAGAGGAAGCAGACACTAATCATAAGAAGGGGAGTGGCTCCCTCTGCCCCTCTGTGAGCACCCCCCATTACTACTAATTTATGCTTTGGCCTTCTCTAGCCTGGCCCTTTCCCACCTCTCCAGCATCATCTCTCACCACCTACTTCCTCGTATTTTAAGTTCACAAAATATTGAGCCAAGTATAAATTCTGACACTCACCATGGTTTCAGCACTTCATGCTTCCCTACAGCTGAGCCACTTCCCAGAACAGCTTCCCCACTTTATTATCACAATGTAAGGTTATTAACGTAACCCGGTCACTGAAACCCGGGCTCTATTACCAACTCCACGGGAGCTTCCCTGGCCTGCGCTCTGATTTGCATAGAGTCTGCTGTAGGGAAGGGTCACATGAAGGGAACACACTCATTGTGAACCCCATAAAACAATTTTCTATGGGCATAAATAAGTTTGCATGGATTTGTTGTAGGTAGATGCATTCTGTCAAGTTGAATAAGTCAGTATTTATGATAACTAACAACTGGTACTTCCCATGCAGGGAAAGGATATAATAAGTGGCTGGAAAAAAGTGAACAATTGCTTAAACCTGTTGAAACCAAGTTAGTGCAAGGTGCTAAAAACTGGAAATACTTCTGTGGGACAGGTGCAGGAATGGTGAACTAATGCTGACTGTGGAACAAAGAGTGGGGAGGACAATGGTGAAACGAAGTCTGGAAAGGTAACTGGGGTCAGTCATGCAGGGCCTTGCATGGCAGGCAGAGTCCAACCCCATTAGAAAATTGATACAAGAGGGAGACAGTTTTGTTATTGGAAAACAGAAACGAGGTAATGCCTGTTCTCCACACAACTTTGCTTTGTGACATATTTAGGCCCTCAGGCTCATGGAGTACTAGGTCAGCTCTCCCCCTTGTTATAAAATGCCAGTAGACAACACCAAATGATAAAGAATGTTTCAAATCAAAAGAAAAGTAGAACCAATTCTACTTAACACACCAAATGAACAGAAATAGAAAGACTACACCAAATGTTTAGCATAATAATTTATCAATGTGAAAATAATAAAACACTGAAGATGATGTGTCTCAGAGGTGGCACTTCATTTAGAACTCTGGCAACTTGCAGAAAAACTACTGCTGCTTACAGAGGAAAGACTGAGCCATCTGAAAAGATTACCAATTTTTTAAACATAACAGAGAAAAGAAACAGCCACTTGACTAATTGGGCTTCATAAGTGAAAATCCATATAAAAATGTGTTATATGAAATGAACACCTGAAGTCTAGGATTCGGGACTATTCCAAGGTTCTGGGACTGCTGGTCATGCTGGAGGAAGCTTCGGGAATGACAATTCTCAGCATATCAATTTGGGACAGACCACTTCTAACAGAAAAATCCTGCTACTAATATATGTTAATCCTAAACTAACATATACTTTACTTTTTAAAAAAAGTCCAGCCCTCGTTGGGTACCTCAGTTGGTCAGAGTGTCATCCTGATATGCCAAGGTTCAATCTCCAGTCAGAGCACATATAAGAATCAACCAATGAATGCATAAGTAAGTAGAACAACAAACTGATGTCTCTCTTTCTCTCTCTCAAATCAATAATTTTTTTAAAAATGTCCAGAACATTCAAGGTCATTTGTATAATAACATCACCTGAATCTCAGTATCATTCCTCAAGTGGGTAGAAAGGAAGTGGAGTCATGGATGAAAAAATCAGGAAACACAGAGCCAGCCCCAAGGTGCCCTGTGCTACAGGAGAAAAATCACACAAGGCCAAGGAAGGAGGCATGTGAATTCAAGGACTTCAACCTCCACAGGGCCCCAAGTGCTGGTTGGAAACTCTATTCTAGGTCAGTGCTCTGTCTTGTTTTCCACAGGGGCTGTCACAAACTCTCCCATTCTCCTCATATCTCTGAAACTCTCCCTTATTCTTTACCTCCTCGCTCTTAGCAAATAGCCATGCTTCGTTTTTACAGAGGAATTTAGGGGAACTAGCTTATCTCCAGTCCACAAACCTACCCACACATTCACCTATAACTACAACCATTTTTGTCACCTGTGAGAGGGGAGAGGTGAGTATCTGTCCATACTAACCCCTCCCACATGTGCTCAGATCCCATTGCCTCCTGCCTTCTCTGGGATCCTGGTCTACTGGCCACCCCTCATCCTTTCCCTCTCCTCGCTCCTCCCCATTAGTAGACACATGTTGTGGAGTACCTGGATAAGCAGAATTAGGCTTATGGTTGGTTGGTTGTTTTTTCACAGAAGTTGCTATTGGCAAATTGCAAGCAACAAGCTGCATTGGAATAGAATTTCTTTGTTCTGAAGGAAATACTTCTGATGTTAGTATTTAAATCTAAACTGAGTAGCTGCAGGTCCATCCATACTGTTGCAAAGGGTAAAACTTTCTTCTTCTTTTAATTTTTTATGCTAAGTGAAATAAGCCAGTCAGAGAAAGGCAAATATCATGTGATTTCACTCATATGTAGAATCTAATGAACAAACTAAACAAATAAGGAAAATAAGGACAGATTCATAAATATAGACCAGAATGACAGCTAAGGGAGGGTGGGTAGGGGGTGAAGGGATTGAGCAAAAATGAAGAACTCATGGACATGGACAACAGTGTGGTGACTGTTGGAGGGAGGGGGGTATAAGGGGACTGAATGGCAATGGAAAAAATACAATAAAAATAATAAAATAATAATTTAAAAAATGAAACAAAAATAAATAAATACATACATACATACAGTGAGTAAGTAGCTGTCCAGTATCTTAGAGAGAGTGTGACTCTTCTCCTCGAAATACTTATTGATGGAAGTGTTTGGGGAAAAAAGGCCAAGCAGATGAGTATTCTGAAGAAAAGCAACCTTGGAAGGTGCACTTTTAGCCTAGCATAGCACTAATTAACTTGTGTGACTCAGCAGAAGAAACAGAAGGGGGTGCTTTGGATTGTGTGGGACCCTGCTTTCTCAACGGCCACACCATGTGACAACGACAGAGCTAACAGCAGCATCAGGAAGATTCTCAACATTGGGGAGGATTTAAGAATGACAAAAGAGCTTTGGACTAATCCACTCTCCAATTCTTTCTCTAGCCTGGTGGAAGCAGGACTGGCTCCTTGGACTAAGTGGCCCTAGAGATTCTTAGACAATCCTCTTCCCTTCTCACTCTGTCCTGCATTTCATCCATTTCTTTTGCTCCAATTGAGTCTGTATATTCCATGACTCCTTTGTCTTCATACATGTTTGGCCTCTTCTGAACTCCAAGCCTATAGGTCTAATCATATAATTATGTAATAGCCACCTGTTTGGATATCCTACAGCCTTCAAAATTCAATGTATTCAAAACTCATGATTTTTTCTCTTTCCCACACAAAATTGCTCCACATCAACACACGGCATTGTATTCACCCCACTGCCCAGGGCAGACAGCTGAGTGGTTATAAACTCTTCCCTCTCCCTCCTTCATCCCCATAATCAATAGGTTTCCAGGTTCTCAATTCTCTCTCATTAATAGCTCTTGAATCTTTTCCACTCCCTCTCCTACTTTTCCACTTTAGTTTAATTTATTATCTCTTACCGTCTAACTCATTCCCTGCCTCACTCTTATCTCCCTGCAATTATTAGGTGTTAGACAACCAGAATAATTTTTCTAAAATGCAAATCTCATTATATCATTTTGGGGCCTGAAACCCTTCAACACTTCCTATTTAATCTATTTCTCTCCTTTTTTTTTTTTTTTTTTACTGTGTATCTTTTGAATTTTGTGCCCTATTCAGAAAGGTCTCTCCCGACTTCAAGGCCATACATCCTTGAATCCATTAGGATTCTATTTTGTTTACAGTGTGAGGTAGGACTCTGGCTTTGTTTATTTTCAGATGAGTTATCAGTTGCACCAGCATCTTTTAATAAATAAATTACCATAATACAATATTATTTTCTCAATGAACTCAAATACCTGTTCATTGAGGTCATATGTTAAGTTCTGATGTAACCTAGGTCTGGGTATTACTGGATTCTCTATCCTCTTCTGCTGAACTACCCACTCATTACTCTGTTAATACTATTTTTATTGAAGTGGATTTCTGGTAAATTTTAATATCTATTGAGGACTTTTAAATTATTTTAATCAGTTTCTGAGAAACCCAACTGGAGTTCTTATTTGGACTGCATTACATTTAAATATTATTTTAGAAAAGATTTATATTTCTATGCCGGTAAGTCTTCCTATTCAGGAACTAAGTTTGGCCTACCATATATTCAGATTTTATTTTGTGTCCTTCAGTAAGACTTCACAATTCTTTTATCTAGGAACTTCAACATTTTGTTAAATTTAAAATATTATGTATTATAAGTGGTATATTTTTCTCCATTTCTAACTTGTTACTGCTAGTATTTTTTTAAAAAACCTACCATTCCATAAGTATTTTACATATAACCACTTTATAAATTATCTTTTTAATTCTAGCATTTTTTTTACTAGATTCTTATTGGTTTTTTGAGGCCTCTATAATTACAGATAAATTATATCAGAAAAAAATTATAAAAGTAATTTCATATTCTTATCTATTGCATGAGACAGAATTTTTTACAAATAATGAATCACACTATTAAGAGATAGCATCTCCTATGCTTAATTTTTAAAGAAATAGCTTCAAAAATCTTCCATCTAGTATGATATCTGTTGTAAAATTTTGGTAAATGCCTTTACCATTATATTAATCCCCCTTATCTGTGATTTTGCTTTCCATCATTTCAGTTACTATGGTCAACTTCAGTCTGAAAATATAAAATTTCCCCAACCATAGACATCATCTGCTCCTGCCATCCAACCATTGACATCATCATGGCTCAATGACCAGGATCACCCCAAGCAGATGACCTTCCTTCTGACTTCATCAGAAGGTCAACAGTAGCATAAGGCTACGTCACATTGCCTATGTCGCTTCACCTCACTTCACCTCATCATGTAGGCACTGCATCACCTCACATCATCACCAGAAGTGTGAGTACACTATAATCAGATATTTTGAGAAAGACAGAGTCCACATCTACATAATTATTACAGTACATTGTTATAATTGTTCCATTTTAATTAGATGTTGTTAGTTTCTTACTGTGACTAATTTATAAACTAAACTTTATCATGTGTATACGTATAGAAAAAAACACAGTATATATAGGGTTTGGTACTATCCATGGTTTCAGGCATCCACTAGGGATCTTGGAACGTGTCCCCCACAAATAAGGAGTGACAACTGTGTTCAACAGCTTCCTTCCACTCCTAACTTATTTAGAAATTTTATTAGGAAAAGTTGCCTCGTGTTATCAAATGCCATTGTAGCATTTTCATATAACCTTATCTTTTTACCCTTTGATTTACTGTTGTAAAAAAAATTCAAGTTTTGTTTTAATATGGAATTGATCTTCAGTACTTGAAAATAAGACTGTCCTAATATCAGAAAATAACTAGCTGCCAGCCAGGAGCAGAGAAGATGCTCAGAACAGACCTGAAAAACACTTAACAATGCCTCTTTTTGTTGTGATGAATGTTTTGGACCCTGAATTCCACTTTTTCAGATATGAAAATGGCCACTCCTCCTTACTTTTGTTTGCATCTTTCCAGTACTTTTGTCTAATCATTTCTTTTTCCACCAGTGTTTGTCACTCTGTTTTATGAGTGTTTCTTGAAATAATGTACATTGAAATCTGAGTTTTTAGCCCATCTGCCACAATCTCTGTCTTCCAAGTTCATTCACACTTAGTGAAGTAATTAGTATATTTGATTTTATGCCTTCCGTCTTACATACTATCTCTTTTTCCTTCTTCTTACTTTTGCTGAATTAAGCATCTTTCTTCCCTGTCATTCCTCTGTTCATTTTCCTTTCCTATCAATTTATAAGTCCTACTGTGTTTTAAAGCTCTGTTCATGGTTCTGAGTTATCTTTAAATATATTTATTCTATCAAAAGAAAATAATTTTATACTATATATATATTATACTATATATATATATTTTTTAAAAAAAACAAACAACCATGCACCAAGATTCTCTAACTACTCACCCCTCCCTCAGCCCCAAACAAGATGGAAGTTTTAGCTCTAGGTTACCAATACATTTTCCTTTCAAGGATGATTCTTCTATTTTAAGAATCCCTACTTAGCATTTATATTACAGAGTCCTAGTCACATAATTATTATCTATTTAATTTTAATAATACATATATTGCAAGATTCATTGCTCCCATTATTCCTCTCCTTTTTGTCTTTCCCTATCTTGGGATTTCTGTTCTCAACCTCTTGTCATTTGATAGAGTATTTCCTCAAGTGTTTTCCTCAGATAAGTACATAGGCAGAATATTTTTTAAATGCATGCACTTCTGAAAATGTTTACTTTGCCCTGACAAATGAATGATATCTTTCCTGGTTATTAATTCTTGGACCCTCAGGATTCTACAATTGTTACACCAGTATTTCAACTTCTAGTGTTGCTGATACAAAAAAAAAAAAGTTTGAAGCTAATTAATTCTTTTTCCATTGTAAATAACCTATTCTTTCTATCTCAAAACTTTAAGATTTGCCCTTACCCTTGGACTTCAGACATTTCACCAACACATGTCTATACATACATTCTTACATTTACCCTGCCTGGGATGCAGGGAGCCTATATTCTCCATCTGTTTCTTTTCTACCTGCAAAACTCCTTTCATTTCATGTTGTGACTTTTGGATCTGCCTTCTGAATTTCTCTCTAGACAGTTCTGTTCTACGTTGGCGGGTACTTCTTGAGCTTCCAGATTTGACTCAAGAAATATGATAACCATAATCTTCATCAGTTTAAGTTTTTAATTGAAAATCAAATTAGTTTGTTCAGGTACAGATTTTTTTGGTTTCGTTTTGTTTTGATCATTTAATGAATGGCATCACCTTGAAAGTTTTTTCTCTCTCTCTTTTTTGTTTTAAGTAATCTCTAGTCTTTTCCAACACAGTAAGAGTAAATACACATTATTTTAGTGTCTGGTTTGCTCTTGAGCCTTGGGATTCTGAGTCCCCTATAGTGAGCCATTATTTTTCTCTTCCTGCTAATGGCTTATGTTCCCTCAGCCTCTCCACAGACCAGGTCACAAAGGGCTCTCCAACAGCGGTTAACTCAGTGAGTGATGGAAGGAATATGATCTTCTGCTGTTGGGATCAAACCATAGCAGCCAGCAAATCATGACCTCTTTGCTAAGGTAGAGGTTAGAGGCCTCTCTGTTGCCAGTACTCTACAGAAGCAAACTTTTGCCCCAAACAAAGTGATGGATCAAATCAGCCCACCTATACAGTAATCTTCCAGATCCCTGACCAAATCAGAAAGGGCCTATGAGGGCCACATAAAATAGGCAGGCAGATTTGGCCTTTCATTGATGAGATTCACTGGGTTCAGTCAACCAAACCTTTGAAGAAATACCTAATCTTTGACCCAAATGATGAGGAT
>PVKU01013773.1:0-26805 GCA_004027475.1 Anoura caudifer
CTGGAGGTTCCTAAGCCTCTCCTCATTTTTTTGAATTCTTGTTTCTTCCTCATTTTTTGTTTGGTTGTTTCTTTCTTCCTTCTGGTCCACTCCATTGATTTGAGTCCCAGTTTTCCTCCCATCTCTGTTGGTTCCCCATGCATCTTTCTTCATTTCACTTATTGTAGCCTTCATTTTTTCATCTAATTTGTGAGCAAAACCAACCAGTTCTGTAAGCATCCTGATCACCAGGGTTTTGAATTGTGCATCTGATAGGTTGGCAATCTCTTCATCGCTTAGATAAATTGGCTCTGGGGCTTTGATTTGTTCTCCAGTTTGAGCCATTTTCATTTCTGGGGTTTTTTTTGTTTGTTTGTTTTGTCTAGTCTCGGCTGTTACGTAATGAGGGGTGGAGCCTCAGGTGTTCCCCAGGGTGGGACAGCCCAGTCGCTGGGTAGTGATGCTGTATGTGGGGGCAGGGTCTGAGAGGAGATAATGACGGTTGCTTTACTCACTCTCAGATTCCAGTTCTTTTCACCGCTCCCCCTTTGCCTGGATTATCTGCGTGTGAATGTGGGACCACCCGGTCAGCCAGCCAGCCGCCTTGTGCGGCCTCACTGGTTCTGCACAGTTGCTGCCCCGCGCCCGGGTTCTGCTAGTCAACGCCTGTGCACCTGGGGTCTGCCAGCCACTGCTGCCTGTGTGCCCGGCTGCACCTCCGGTTTTTCCTGCCTCGACTCCGCCCCTCTTACTGGTCTGGGTGAATCGTTGTTGGACTTCCAAACAGTTTGATTTTCTGAGTTCTGGTTGTTTTCTTGTTTCTGAATCTTTGTTGTCCTTAATTTTGGTTGTGAGAAGAGGCACAGTGTGTCCACCTACGCCTCCATCTTGGCCGGAAGTCCTAGTTCTTTAAAATTTTATCTTGTTTTTTGTTATTTAGTAGCATGCCTGTATCAGAAATAATATTTCTTATGCTCCTTTCCTTTCAGTGCTTTTACTTGTTGCCTAAAGAGTATCTTGAGGTATTTTGTACATATTTTTGGCTATTTTATATTTCAGATAAATTGCTAATGCATGTTTGGATATATATTGAATGTGTCAGCATGCTGCTTTATTTATTTATTTTTTCCAGTGCAGTTTTTACTCTTAAGCTTAAATTTTGCTGGACATGAATATGAGAAAAACGTAACTAAATCTTAAAGCAGCCAACATAAAGAGAACAGTTCCTATTTTACTTACATTAGGATTTTAAGGAAAGCAATATGAATAATGGTTTAAATTGATACGGTCTATATTGCATACTGTTACATGTGCACTTGAGAAGAATGTGTATTCTGTTCTTTTTTTTATTTTATTTTTTTCTCTTTTTTTATTGTTGTTCAAATACAATTGTCTCCATTTCCCCCCTACCACTTTCATCCACCTTTTTATATTCTTTAAAAATTTCTGGCCATTGTGGTTCCTTAACCTTGTTAACCAATTTAGGGCTTGTATTTATCTTTTAATGATATTGAGAAATACTGTATTTTACTATGTATAACATACTCCTGTGTTATAGTGCACACCCATATTTCTGTGTGCATTTTATATGGGATTATTATGCCCAATATCATATCCATGGTATGTAAATTGTTATACCCATGTATAATGCACATCCTTATTTTTCTCTCAAAAATTTGGGCAAAAGAGTGTGCATTGTACACAGCCAAATACGGTAAGTCAAATTGATTTTTGGTATCTTTTGCTTATGAAAAGACACTATTTATAGTTTAAATGTTGATTTTCATTAAGTTTTTCCAAAAGAGTAATTTTTGGACTCATTGTTTCTGTACAGTAAATAAGGGTGAAAGGAGTGAGAATACAGCTAACTGCTTTAATAAAATTGTAAAATATTTGAGATGCCAAGACAGTGCTTTTCAAATTCTAAATGGTGGTGTATCCACAGAAGCCTACTTTCCTTTTGTAGAGTGGACTTTTGATAGTCGTTGTTTAGAGCAACATGCTAATTTGATTTTGATTCAGTTTCCTGATTTATAAACTTCATTTATTTCTACCTTAGTGGAAACATTTTTAAGAAAAATTTTTTATAAAGATTAGGAAATTAGAGGGAAAGAGGAAATAAAAATAACCTACACTCAATCCCTTCATCCAGAGATAAGAGCATTGGTACCATTTGTAATAGTTTGAGTTTTGTTTTTATAGTTATGATCACATTGTGTGGTGGTATGGTTCGCCTGTTTTACTGCATAGAAAAGCATTTCTCATTTGAAAATCTGAGGTTTTAAAATTTTAAAAAAGCAACAAATACTATTTGTATGTTGTAATCATAATTGGTGTATTTTCTAAAGTATTGAAATTTTAGTTATATGTTTGTATATTGTAACATTGTTTTTGATACTTTGTATTACTGCACATGTAGTGTGACATCATCAGTTTCTGAACTAACATTTTGATCTTAAGTTAGTATGTACAACACTTGAATTTCTACTTGAGCATGTACTGTTTCTTTTTCATTCTTAGTAAGAGAAAATTAATTAGATTGTTTGGCCCATAAATGCCAATATTAGTTACAACTAAATCCTGGAAATTGATTATTGATGCATTGGATCACTGAACAGAATCTTAAGTCATGGGTGATACATTGCAAAATTTACTGTTTCATTTTTCATCTTAGTTTAGAGAGTTATATGGAAAGTTCTTTCACTGCCTCATGCATGGTCAGAATATTTTAGATCAATAATTTGCTTTTAGAACATATACTGTGATTAAAAACTTTGTGAAAACCAAATTCTAGGAGTTTTAATATCAGTACATTGAAAGTTCTTTGAGGAAGTTGAGTTTTGTGTTTTGAATAAACTACAGGGAGAAAAAGCCTTAGTGTGTTTTTTCCACTTCCTATTCACACAAGATAACTTAAACCTGCTTCCTTTATTTAAATGTTCAGTTAACTCTACTCTAGAGCATACTAAAGATGTTTTGAAAATACAGAAAATTCTTAATGCACTTAAAGGGAAGTACTTCCTAATTTTTTTTTCCCTTTATAGAGGTAATATATACTCAAGTGACAGAAGACCGGAGAAAAATAGAAACTAAAATAAACCCACTAAAGATCCATCACTAAAAGGCAGTGCTGATGTATCATTTTTGAATAGTTTTCTTTTGTTTCTCTCTCTCCCTCAAAATTGGTTTTATATTTATTCCGCAGATATTTATTAAATTCCTATTTATCAGGTACTGTCTTAGTTGGAAAATAGAGAAAAAAGCCCTACCTTCATGGAATTTAGGTTCTGCTGGGATCATAGGTTTATGTATAATCTTATATGATGATAATTTTATAATTTATTGTAACATAAGAATTAATATAGATACTTTTAATAATTGTGTAATAGTTCCTTATGTAGAAATACCATAATTTATCCCCAATGTTGTCAAGCATTAAGTTATTTTTTCTATTATTATACAGTAGGCATGAGTCTTACCTGTATCATTGTAACTATGAAATATTATATTCCTATTTTACTAAAATTTAATCTGTGTTGTGCTGTCCCCTAATTTAGGTGGTCATTATTCTCCTGCATAAATACCTGGATAGCTTCATATAGTCCAGAATATTATCAGGAAGGGGCTTTCCATTCTTACACCTCTACTGCTTGTCATTGACATATTTATGAGAGCCTGGAAAATTCTCTAGAAGCCCAAGTTATAGACTACCTTTTGTAGAATTTTCTTAAAGCAAAATTCCCACCATTATTGTCTACATCACCCCCCCACCCCACAACTCCCAGTGGGGGTAAGGGTATGGATTCATCCCTTTCTTCTTTTCCCCTAGTTTCTCTCAAAACTTCCTTCATTCCTTCCATCCCTTGCCTCTGGGTACAGTCCCGCTGAACTCTTCTCTTTGGGCCTGAGCTTTCTTTAACAGAAGCTAGCTGAGAGAATTATCTTCTAATTGCTTGTTCTAAAATAGCACAAAAGACCCCAAGATTAGGGACTATAAAGGCTTGGAAAAGGGGAAAGCAATATATCTATTGCTTTATGAATAATACACACTTACTACCCCAGATTTCACTGTTTCAAACAGTGTCCAGCTCGCAGCCTGTGGGCTGCATGCAGCCCAGGATGGTTATGAATGCAGCCCAACACAAAATCATAAATTTACTTAAAACCTTTTTTTGCTCATCAGGTTTCATTAATGTTTGTGTATTTAATATGTGGCCCAAGACAACCCTTCTTCTTCCAGTGTGGCCCAGAGATGCCAAAGGTTGGACACCCCTGATTTAGAACTATTTTCTTAGGATTAAATTTCAGAAATGGATTTATTGATTCTAAGAGTACGAACATTTAAATACTTTTTACATATTGTCACAGTGTTTTCCAAAAGAAATATGCTGATGTGTATTTTCAGTGACCCAAGAGAGAGTTCTTATTTTAGTGCCCCATTTATCAATATTAATCTTTAAAAATTTCTCATTGGTTTATATTTTATTTCTTTAGAACTTTCTTCCGTATGCTTGATAACAAATTGTATATCATCTTTTGTTTTTTGATACAATTTGTCTAATTCCAGGTGCTTTTCTGTCCTATCAGTTTTCATAAATTCATTTTTTTAAACATTTTATTTATTTTTAGAGGAGGGAAGGGAGGGGGGGAAAGGAGAGAAACATCATTGTGAGAGAGAAACACTGATCAGTTGCCTCTCTAATATGCCCCGACTGGGGACTGAACACACAATCCAGGCATGTACCCTGACTGGGAATCCAACCAGTAACCTTTTGCTTTTCAGGACAATGCCCAACCAACTGAGCCACACGTCAGGGCTTTCATAAATTCTTCACATCAAAATTAATGTTCCTTTGTTGTATTTTCGGCAAATCTTTTTCATGCTCGGAATTGACTGTTCACAATGCAATATTCTTTTCTTCATAATACTTAATTTTCTTTTAAAATTATAACAGTGTGGTTTATTAAGCTGTGCTTTAGTACAGACACTGGGACTTGCCTATGGTGCTCTTCATGTATAAAAAGCCCCGATGCTCTGCCCATTCTTTCTAGCAATGGCACCAGGAAATTGACAGCTTAAGTGGATGTTGTATACAATCATCATCTGTCATCTTCACATGGCCAACAGCCACAGCCAGACATAGCGCCTTCATCTGGAATTTGCTGGTGGATTTCACTTGATTGACTTTGGCCACCACTTCATGTAGTGGGTCATCAAGGAAGGGAACTTGTCAGCCTTACTCAGGCCTGGGCCCAGGATTTGTCCGAT
Source organism: Anoura caudifer (assembly GCA_004027475.1). Taxonomy (NCBI): domain Eukaryota; kingdom Metazoa; phylum Chordata; class Mammalia; order Chiroptera; family Phyllostomidae; genus Anoura; species Anoura caudifer. The sequence continues at coordinate 5,249 of PVKU01013773.1, forward strand.
CTGCTTGTTCAGAGACTCTGAAGCCAAAATGGTATCATACTTCTTGGCCAGCCTCTTGACCAGTTTCTTATTCTTGCTGAGTTTCTTCAGTGCCTCATTTTCTACATGGGGGATATCCACGGCCTTGGCCTCCTCACAGTGCTGCTGGTCCCCCAGAACACATACAGAGAACTTGGGGCTGGGAGTGGATTTAAGCCTGTTGGTGACCAGGAAGTGTTTGTCCTTCCAAGGATCACCATTCTTCAAGCTGATCTACAGATCCAGCGTCTCCAAAAATTTTCTGGCACTTATGCTAGTTTCCGTGCAGTATCCCCTCACCACCTTATAAAGGATGTCCTGGCAGACTTTGCTGCTCATGGTTCCTCATGTCGCAAAAACAGGAAAAGAGCAAGATAGATTTTTTAGAGCAGTTTAGTTTACAACAAAGTTGAGAGGGAGGTACAGAGATTTCCCACATACCCCCTGCTCTCTCCCACATGTTGGCCTCAGCATCCCCCATTATCAACATCATTCACCAAAACAGTAATTTTTTTTAAACCAAGGATGAACCTACATTGATACATCATATTCATCCTTCTCTCACCCTTACCCTTGGCAGCCACTAAGCTTTGTTACTGTTTCTATTGCCTTGCCTTTTCCAAACTGTCACGTAGTTCAGTTCGTGAAGCCTTTTCAGATTATCTTCTTTCACTTAGTAAATGCAGAAAAATTAACCAGTAGTCCTGTGTTTGAGTCATAATTGTTTACTAAAATGTTTACAAAGACTTAGGAACACAGAGTAGATGCTCATTCAGAAGTGTTGAAGAAAAAACTGGACTAAATAAATGACCCTTTTACTACTACTATTTTGTGATTTGTTGAGAATTATGTGCATAGTTATGGTTACACTCATTCCATTATGTACATTGTTACATTTAGTTACTATCCTCATTTGATAAAATCAGTCATCTTTGTGCTTTTCATTTGCAGTTTTTAAATAGCTGAGGATCTAGATTTATTTCAGTATGAAATACAAGATTTTGTTTTGGAATTAGATACTTGTGTTACTTCAGGCCAAAGATAGTCTACTAGGATTTTGAGGTAGCGCTAGGTATGGTCTACCATGGAATTATTACCCCTGTGTAATTTTTTAAGTATTATGATATTAATACTTGATTTGAAAGGAAGTAGTGAAATCTAAGCTTGCTGTAAAGCATGGTGTTTCTTTTGAAATGACAAGTGGTAAATATTTAGTATTACCATTTACTGTAGTTGCTTAATGAAAAATATATTAATATTACATGGTAGCTATTTTTAAAAATAATTTACCACAGACTTAGGAAACTTTAGACTGTTTAGCTTCCAAAAACTTACAATATTTTTGCATCTGTCATTGCATCCTGTTGAGATATGGCAGAATTGTACTATTAAATGTAAGTTGTGAGTGATATTTAATTTTGAGCTGTAGCCACAGGTAGATATAACTGAGAACAGTTCATAACTTTTGGAGATAGATATCTTGTTAGTTGCTTTAGAAGGATATCAAGTCTCACTTTTTATTTAGTCCTCTAGCTAGAAATCTGGCTCATGGTTTCTTAATGATTTAAACTACATTGAAATTATCTTCCCACTTAAATGATTTCACATCTTTGCTTATAATTAGGGTTAAATTTTGTTTAAACTGTTTACTTGAGCTGTGGATACTAGAAGAAGAGGGCTATTATAGTATTTAATATTTAGATTTGGTGCTTGAATGTTTAACAAATCTTATGGAGATGTTAAGATTTGTGCTGCAGATATGCTAGAGGTAAGATTTTTAAAAATGAGATACTAAATATATCATAAGCCTAGACTAGTTAACATTGTTACTACTTGACTATCACACTAGGTGAATAATTTGTTATTAAAAAGTGATTTCTACCTGGCTGGTGTAGCTCAGTGGATTGAGTGCTGGCCTGCGGAGCAAAGGGTCGCCAGTTCGATTCCCAGTCAGGGCACATGTCTGGGTTGAGGGCCAGGTCCCCAGTAGGGTGTATGTGAGAGGCAACCACACATTGATGTTTCTCTCCCTTTCTTTCTCCCTTCCTTCCCCTCCATCTAAAAATAAATAAATATTTAAAAAGTGGTGATTTCTAAAAATTGGAAGGAAACATTGTGCTAACACTCCTCATTAGTGCTTGAGATTAAGAATGACTTAATAAAAGTAATATGGGGTAGGACATGTTCATTTTTTTAAAGCTATTAACATAACCAAGGTATGGAAAAAATGAAAGATTTTAAGAAAAGAACCACTAGGTTTATATTCTTTAAACAATGGATGAAGTCTGATTCCCAGTGCCACCCTCAACCCCCTCAGTTCAGTAGGACAGCATTCTTTTCTGTTAAAACTACCACTTACTATCTTTCTCTTAACAGTGATGATCATATTGTTACTCTTTCTCAAGAATTGAATAATACTCTCAGCTTATTTTCTTTTCTTTTTTTTTTTTTAGTACAGTTGTCTGCATCCCCCCCACCTCTCCGCCAACCCCAGCCATCCCTACTTCCCACCCTTGATCCTACCCCACTTTGGTTTTGTTCATGTGTCCTTTATAGTTGTTCCTGAAAGCCCTCCCCCTACCCCCTTTGGTTATCCCTCCGACCATTATCCCTCCCACCTTCCCTTTGGTTACTATCAGTTCCTAATTTCAATGTCTCTGGTTATATTTTGCTTGCTTGTTTGTTTTGTTTATTAGATTCCGCTTATAGGTGAGATCATATGGTATTTGTCTTACTTTCATTATATTTTAGAATAATTAGTAAGTGAACTTTGGCAGCTCATTTAGCATATGAGTGATTCTTGCTTTCAGATTTAGAATTCCTATTTGGGAAAATCAAGATTATGTTGTTGTGAATATAATTTACAAATACAGTCATAACACACATATAGTTATTTATAAATTCCCTTAGCCTTCTAAGAGAAAAATTCATATGTAATTCTGTGAATTGGCTGAACTGTGGAATAAAAATATTGGATTTTTAAATGTCTCTACTACTATATACTGCAGGTTTCAGAAATAAAAAATAACTAAGACATTTTCTCTTCTTTGGGTGTGAAGGATACTTTACCTCCGTCAGACTCTATTTCCTCTTCTCTGCATTTGTTTGAAATTACTATGTACTTCACTGATTTGACTAGTCATCATTAGTCTCAGAAGTCAGAAGAAATAACTTCCTATCTGACATTTTCAGTTTTTTTCTTTTTTACTAAATATTTTATTGTTTATGCTATTACAGTTGTCCTAATGTTCCCATTTGCCCCCCTCCATCCAGTCCCACCACCCACTCCCTCAGGCAGTCCCTACACTGTTGTCCATGTCGATGGGTCATGCATGTATGTTCTTTAGCTAATCCTTCTTTCAACCATTCCCCTGTGATGCCATTTCCAATGTTTAGTAATTTTAAAATCTGGAAATTTGTTGGTAATCATTAACAGAATGGTTTAAGTGTAAACAAAGTTCTTTATAGAAATAATTTGAGGTACCTTTTTTGGGTTCTTTGCAAGAAATGTTATGGCTATTATGGATATTAGGAGAGGATATAGAAACAAATCTGCTTCATTTATGAAGTAGTGTTACTCTCCCACTAGCAGTGTTTAATTTTTTTTAGCTCTTTGTAGAGAGATCATCTTTATTTAGATTTCAGTCCTTACATGCTTCTTCTCTTCAGTTTTTGGTAAAGATTTGTTTGTGAAGAGGTGGGGATGAATTTTGCATGAACTTCAAAGTTTTACTGTTTTAAATGAGACCTAAAATATTTCTAGTTCTAATATCAAATGAGGTACACAGATTACAAAGTATAGTCTTATTTAGATTTTTATAGTATTTTGCTTTTAAAATTTGGACAGAATATAGAAATTTAGAAAATTTTAGTTAAATTATAGCCCCAGTGATGCATTTTCAAAAGCAGTGTGTTGCATTCCTAAAGGTAGTATATTGCATGCACTGCTGAGCATAATGTGAAAAGAAAAGTGCCATAAAAAACTAAGTACCAAGTAACTAGCTGGAAAAAGCTTTTAATGGCAGAGCTGGTATGGTCATTAATCTGGTACAATAGTACTTAAGGAAATGGTTCCCTGTGTTAAAATGCAATTTCTTTTGGTTGTTAGAAACCAAAATAGGAAATTCAGAATTAGCACCTAAGTACTGATATTGGAGTTTTGGTTTTTTTTAAAGTGCCTTTCTGTGGCCCAATTTAGTGCAAAAAGTTTTAGAATGAGAGTCTTGGTTCTAATGCTAACTATAGAAGAATGACCTTGGGTAAGTATGTTTTCTTACTAGTAAAGTGAGTGGTAGAATTATATTTAAGGATCTTTTCAGCTTATCACTTGAACAATCAAAAAGGATTTTTACTTTGATTCAGTCTGATTTCCCCTAACACTCCACTAATTACTAACTGTATATAGTAGATTTGCCCTAGATAGACTACTTTGCAGTGGCTTTCAAACTTTTTTAAGTGAGACACATTCTCAGAAATAAATTTTACGGTATGACCTAGTACATGCACACATAAAAAAGACAAAAGTGTCACAAATTACTTACTAGTGATGAGTTATGTTTTCTGTTCTGTTTCATTGAAAAAAAAAAAAAAGGTTATGTACAATCCACTCTTTGAAAAACACTTCATTTAGAGTATAAACTTAGAGTTAGATCCTTCACTTAACTAGTTAAATTAAGCAGCAAGATTAAATACTTGCCACAAAATGACAGTATAGCAGCTATTTGAATTTTAACTCCTCCATTATTTATTAATCATAATACAAGCTCTGAACAGTGTTCATTCTTAGGAGGAACAAATGATGATTTTAAATAATAGCTTAAATTAGGTGTATGTAAAGTTCAATATAGATAATTTAATGATTGGTTAGTTTTATTTCTGCTTTTTATTATTTAGTCCCTTATTAATAGACACAATACTGGCATTAGCTGTACCAAATCAATGGGACTAAACTTGGTAAGCACCTTTTTGGATTTGAGTTTTTGAAAGGTATTTTGTGGTTAATTTAAATAAGTTTTGCTTTTGTATTCTAACCATGATAAATTTTGTTAAAAAACTTGCCAATCTTCTAGTTCTGTCAGATTCCTTTGAATATAAGGGATTGAGTTCTTAAGGGATTTGTTCTTTTTATTTTCTTTTATTTTTTAGTTATATTTTAGAGATTATGCTATTACAGTTGTCCCAATTTTTCTCCCTTTGCCTTGCTCTGCCCAGCACCTCCCACTCCCTCAGGCAATCCCCCCACCGTTATTCTTGTCCATGGATCATGCGTATAAGTTCTTCGGCTACTCCATTTCCTATACTGTACTGTACATCCCCATGACTATTCTGTAACTACCTATTTGTACTTCTTAATCGCCTCACCTCTTCACCAATTCTGTGACACACCCCTCCCATCTGGCAACTATAAAAACATTCTCCCTATCCATGATTCTGTCTCTGTTCTTGTTTGCTTAGTTTGTTTTTTAGATTCAATTGTTGATAGATAAATATTTATTGCCATTTTATTGTTCATAGTTTTGGTCTTTTTCTTAAGTAAGTCCCTTTAACATTTCATATAATAATGGTTTGGTGATCATGAGCTCCTTTACTTTTTTCTTGTCTGGGAAGTCCTTTATCTCTCATTCTTGGATTCCAAATGATATTTTTGCTGGGTAGAGTAATCTTGGCTGTCAGTCCTTGCTTTTCATGACTGGGTGGGTTTTTTGTTTGTTTGTTTGTTTGTTTGTTTGTTTGTTTGCCAATTCCTTCTAGCCTGCAACATTTCTTTTGAGAAATGAGGTGACAGTGTCATGGAATTCCTCTGTAGGTAATTAACTCCTTTTCTCTTGCTGTTTTTAAGATTCTCTATCTTTCAACATTAGCATTTTAATTATGATGTGTCTTGGAGTGGGCCTCTTTGCATCCATCTTGTTTGGGACTCTCTGTGCTTCCTGGGCTTGTCTATCTTAGGTAAGTTTTCTTTCACTATTTCTTCAAAAAGATTAGCAATTTCTTGCTTTTTCTCTTCTTCTGGCACCCCTATGATGTGAATGTTGGAATGTTTGAAGTTGTCCCAGAGGCTGCTTATACTATCCTTGTTTTGTTTTGTTTTTAATTCTTTTTTCTTCTTCTTGTTCTAATTGGTTATTTTTGCTTCCTTATATTCCAGATCATTGATTTGATTCTCAGCTTCATCCACTCTACTGTTGTTTCCCTGTAAATTGTTCTTTATATTAATTAGTGTGTCTTTGTTTCTGACTGAAGCTTTTCGTGCTGTTGAGGTCCTCACTAAGTTCCTTGAGCATTCTTATAACCAGTGTTTTGAACTCTACATCTGGTAGATTACTTATCTCCATTTTGTTTAGTTCTTTTTCTGGAGTTTTGATCTGTTCTTTCATTTGGGCCATGTTTCTTTGCTCATTTTGGCAGCCTCCCTGTGTTTGTTTCTATGTATTTGGTAGATCTGCTTTGACTCCATGTGTTGGTAGTGAAGCCTAATGTAGTAGGTGTGCTATAGGGTCCAGTGGCATAGCCTCCTCTGTCACCAAACTGGGTACTTCAGGTGCTCCCTTCATGTGGGCTGAGTACACACTCTTCTTGTAGTTGAGCCTTGATTGCTGTTGGCAGGTCAATGGGAGGGATTTAGCAAGACCATTCAGCTGCAGGGACTGGCTTTGACCATTGAACACTACTCTCCGCCTTCCGTGGAGAATCAGCTGTGCGGGGGGCTAGGTGGTGGTGCTTTGACATGGTCTTTAGCTGTGCACTGAGTGTGTAGGCTCTGGATTTCCTGAGTGGTGCAGGCCAAGGTCACTCCCCACCTATGGTTTGCCCCAGGCCATCCTGCCTGAGCTATAAGGCAATCTGAGATGGCTGCTACTTGTGCTGGGCTTGGAGATTCCCAGGTGAAGCCAAATTGTAAATCTAGGCTGGTTGCTGGTAGTGCAGTGCCTGGGGCCCATTAGCAAGAAGTATTGGGGCTAGGAGCTCATGGAGGCTGGCTGTTCTTTATTTGATAGGATTTAGGAAGTTGTGAAGCATTAGCCAAGACCACCATTAATATAGAAAAGCAGTTTGGGTGGGCCTGTAAGGTGGGTTGGATGGAATCTCTGGGGATCTCTCCAGGGCAGGGCAAACAGTGTTAGTCAGGTTGTTAAAGTGTCAGATATGGCACCTATCTGCCAGCCTTGTGGCTCTTGTGGCAGGGAGGACTAGAAAGGGACAGTGGCCTTTACCTACCTTTCTGTTTGGGGGAAAACTGTCCCCCAACTCCCTCCTTGATGCCAGATACTCAGTTCATTCCTGTGTGCCACTGGGGTGCCTTACAAGCTGGCACCCTGGTGCTAGAGCTCAGAGTGAGTCTGAGTAGGTGAGTCCATGTTTGGGTTCTTAAGGGGAATTGCCTGGGACTCCAGAAGTTTCTTCCACCAACCCAATCCACACTGTTTTTTGCAGCCAGAAGTTATGGGGACATATCTTCCTAACACTGGAACCCTGGGCTGAGGTGCCTTGTGTGGGGTTGGGACTTCTGCCTCCCAAGATATCCCTCCCAAATTTTTATCCACCACATGTGGATGTGGAAACCAGGTTATTCCATTTCTCTGCCCCTCCTACCAGTCTGAATGGATGTGGTTTCTTTAATTTTGTAGTTGTCAGACTTCCAATCAACTCAATTTCTGATGGTTCTGGGTGGTTGGTTGTTCTGTATTTTAGTTGTAATTTTGATGTGGTTGTATGAGGAGGCAAGCCATGTTTACCTCTGCCTAATACTTGTATGACCATGGTCATTCCACTCACCTAAATTCTGAGCCTTTTACCTCATCTGAAAATGATAACTTGTGTACTGGACTGAATTATTTTAAATAACAAAGAAAAAACAAAAGCGGTGCATTCATAGTATGGCATAAATTTTATATAATTGTAAGTTATTATTATAGACTTGATATTGGAACTTAACTTCTGGGGTTTTGTTTAAAGTGTAAACGTTATGACCTAATTATCATTTGTTTGAGGCTTTGAATCCTGAATTCTGTGAGAAAATAATAGAAGCAGTGACCTTCCTAACGATTTAATCTAGCAAGTCTCAAACAGTGCCACCTACTTCTGTAGTATATCATCTCAATAAATTGTTTGCGTAACCCCATACTTAGTCTGTTGTCATTCCTATCCATAGATGAGAAAACCAAGGGAACTATTTGGTGGAATAATACATTTTTTAAAATTTTCTTTATTGATTTTACAGAGACAGAGAGGAACTGTGGGTAGAGAGAGAGAGAGAGAAATGTCAATTTGTTGTTCACTTATTTGTGCATTCAATTTTGCTTCTTGCATGTGCCCTGACTGAGGATAGAACCTGCGATCTTGGTGTATCAGAGTGATGCTTTAACAAACTGAGGTACCCGGCCAGGGATGGTGGGATAATATTTTAAAAATTGTGTATCCTCATGGGGCTTAGTTGTGTATCATTCAGTGTACAATTTTGGGATTTCCAAATCTGTGAAATTGATTAGGATTTAGAAATCTAATTAAAATCCAAGGAAAACATGATGGAAATAAAATTGTAGTGAGAGACTCTATTTTAAGTTACTAATCATCAAAGATGCAAATTAAAACTGTAATGTTTTTATCTACACAAATTAATTTGATTAAAATGTAAGTGTCTTAAATCAGCATTCCACATATATGATTTAAATTTTCTAGTAGCCACGTTAAAAAGCAGATGAAATTTACTAAATATATATTTATATATATTTATAGTCTTCCTTAGTTGGACTTTTTAAAAATTTTTATTTTTCAATTACAGTCAACAGTCAGTATTATATTGAGTTGGCCAAAAACTTCATTTAGGTTTTTTTTTGTGTGATTGCTCTAGTAGTGCTTATTTTTCTTTAACTTCATTCAAAACAAATTTGTTAAGAGTGTATTGTGACAGCTATCATATCAGCATGCATCAAAAAAAATTGGGGATTATCAAAATTGGTAAATTTTTGTGTAGCCATTTTAATATTAAAGATGGAAGAAAATATGCAACTTTTTTGGCATGTTAAGCTTTATTATTTCAAGAAAGGTACAAATGCAACTGAAACACAAAAAAAGATTTATGCAGTGTGTGGAGAAGGTGCTTTGACTGATTGATTGTGTCAAAAGTGGTTTGCAAAGTTTCTTGCTGGATGATGCTCCACAGTTGGGTAGACCAATTGAAGTTGGCAGTGATCAAATTAAGATAATATTTGAGAACAGTCAACTTTATACCATGCAGGAGATAGCTGACATACTTAAAATAACAATAAAGTTATTGGTGAAAATGAAAACTGTGTTTTACTTTATGGATAACCATTTACAAAAAACCATATGGATTTTTTTTTGCCAACTGAATATTAGTTTCGGGTGTTCAGCATAGTGATTAGACGTTTATATAACTTATGAAGTGATCTCCCTGATAGGTGTAGTACTCACCTAACACAATACATAGTAATTACAGTATTATTGACTATATGCTGTACTTTACATCCCTCTGTTTTATAACTTCCAAATTGCACTTCTTAATCCCTTTATCTTTTTCACCTGACCTCCAAACTCCCCTCCCAATTGACAGCCATCACTTTGTTTCCTGTATCTATGAGTCTGTTTCTGTTTTATTTATTTTGTTCTTTAGATTCCTCATATAAGTAAAATCATATGGTGTTTGTCTTTCTGACTTATTTCACTTAGCATGATATCCGCTAGATCCATCTGTGTTCTCACAAATGGTATCATTCTTTCTTACGGCCAAGTAATATTTCCTTGTATATATGTACCACAACTTTTATAAAGTATATTTTATTGATTATGCCATTACAGTTTTCCCCATTTTTTCCCCTTGAATCCCCCTCTGTCCTACCCGCCAACCCTCCAGTATCCCCCCTGCTTAGTTCATGTCCATGGGTTGTATATATAAGTTCTTTGAATTCTCTGTTTCCTATACCAATTTTCTATTTTCTGTCTCTCTTCTCTCTTATGCCTACCCATTATGCTTCTTCTTCCCAGTACCTTTCCCACCCCCGTTCCTCCCCTCCCCACTGAAAACCTTTCATGTGATGTCCATTTCTCTGATTCTGTTCCTGTCCTAGTTGTTTGTTTTTGTTTTTGTTGTTCTTATTTTTTATTTTTAGGTTAATTTGTTGGTAGTTGTGAGTTTGTTGTCATTTTACTGTTCATGTACCACAACTTTTTTAACCATTTGTCTATCAATGGACACATAGGATATTTCCATATTCCTCGCTATTAAAAATAATGCTGCAGAACATAGGGGTACATATATCTTGTAGAATTACTGTTTTGGATTTCTTTGGTTAAATACCCAGAAATGGAATTGTTGGGTGATAAGACAGTTTTATTTTTAATTTTCTGAGGCATCTCCAGACTTTTCCATAGTGGCAGTACCAATTTGCAATGCCACTAACCATGTAAGAGTATTGCCTTTTTTCTACATCCTCATCAGCACTTTTTATTGATATATTGATGATAGCCATTCTGACAGGTGTGAAGTGATAATCTCTTTCTGGTTTCAGTATGCATTTCTCTGATGATTAGTGACATCGATCGACATTTCATATGTCTGTTAGGCATCTATATCCTTTCTGGAGAAATGTCTATTCAGGTCTTCTGCCCATTTTTAAATTGGAAATATATACAATTTTATATATTGGTATTAAGTTGTATGAGTTCTTTATATATTTTGGCTCAAGCTGTCTTTTGATTTCTTTCTGGATCTCATTGTTAACCCATTCATTGTTTAGTAGCATGTTATTTAATCTCTATGTTTATATGTTTTTCAGCTTTTTGTCATTGATTTCTTTTTTCATACCATCGTAGTTGGATAAGATCCTTTATATAATTTCAGTCTTCCTAAACTTATTGAAACTTGTTTTGTGGTCAAACATGGACTATCCTGGAAAATTGTACATGTGTCCTGGAAAAGAATGTATATTCTGCTGCTTTGAGATGAAATGCTCTTTTATTATCCATTCTGCTACCCTATGTCTTTTGATTGGAACATTTAATCCATTTACATTTAAAGTAATTATTGATAATTAGGTGGCTATTGCCATTTTATTCATATTTATAATCCCCCCCTTTCTTCTCTTTAAGAAATCTCTTTATCATTTCTCACAATACTGGTTTGGTGGTGATAATCTCCTTTAGCTTTTTCTTGTTTGGGAAGCTCTTTATCTCTCCTTGAATTCTAAATGGTAATCTTGTTGGGTAGAGTAATCTTGGTTGTAGTTTCTTGCTTTTTATCACTTTGAATATTTCATGCCAATCATTTCTGGCCTGCAAAGTTTCTGTTGAGAAATCAGCTGATAATGTTACAGGAGCTCTCTTGTAGATAACTGACTGATTTTCTCTTGTTGCTTTTAAGATTCTCTCTTTATCTTTAACCTTTTGCATTTTAATTATGATGTATCTTGGTGTGGGCCCCTTCGTGTTCATCTTGTTTGGGACTCTGTACTACCCGAACTTTTGTGTCTGTTTCCTTCACCAGGTTAGGGAAGTTGTCCATCATTTTTTCAAATAGCTTTTCAACTTCTTTCTCTCTTTTCCTTGTGGTACCCCTATGATGCGAACATTGGTATGTTTGGAGTTGTCCCAGAGATTACTTAAACTATTTTCAATATCACGATTCTTTTTTTCTTTTTGCTGTTCTGATTGTGTGTTTTCTACACTTCATCTTCTAAATTGCTAATTCAGTCCTCTGTTTCATCTACTCTTTGGTGATTTCTTCTAGTGTATTCTTCATTTCTAACTCGTTCTTTTTTTATGATTTTTTTTGGTCCTCTTTCTTGTTTACTATCTCTTTGTTGAAGTTCCAAGTTCATCTATTCTTTCCCTATGTTCATTAAGCATTCTTACAACTAGTGTTTTGAACTCTTATCTAGTAGGTTGCTTGCCTCCATTTCATTCAGCTCTTTTTCTGGATTTTTGATGTGTTTCCTTTGGGACATATTTCTGTATCTTTTTGTTTTGGCTACCTCTCTGAGTTTGTGTCTTGTGTTAGGTAGATCTCCTTCCTAGTCTTCCAGTCTTCACAGGGTTGCTTTATGTAGTAGATGTTCTGTGGAGCTGGGCCCAGTCATGCATTCTCCATGTTCACCTGAGCTGGATGCTCCAGCAGTGTTCCTTGTATAGTAGGTCCTCAAATAATGTCATTTTCTTCATTGTAGTTTTGTTATAATGTTGATGAGATGCCATAAGAACTTAACTCTTATTTATATCAACTAGCCTATAGTAAAACTAGTTTTGTTATACATTGTTTCAGTTAAAGTGACAGAACCTATTTACTATGTTAAGTGAGGACTTACTGTATTTGAATAATTGTACCTTTCATCAATATAAAATATGCAGTCTCCATTGTTTACTTAAATTCACTTTTTCATATAGTCATTCTTTTATTAACATTTATCCCATTTATTTTTGCATCCTCTTCCTTCCTGCATCATTTTAATTTAGATATGTTTCTTAGCTAGATTTAAAAGGGGGAAAAACAAAGTCTAATCCAAGGTCTCTATTTAATGGAAAACTTTAAAGGCATCTCTTTGCACATTCATAGTGATAATTGATATGTTTGGAGTCAGTCTTCTTCCTGCTTTCTAAGTGTTTATTTCTGCCTTTCCTTTCTTTATTCTTTTCTTATCCCTAGTAGTCTGTATGTTATATATTTGTTATTGTTCAAGTGATTACCCTAAAATTCATTTTGAAATCTAACATTTTAGAATTGTTTTAAAAATAATACTATTTCCCTTATTTCTTAGGTGATGTTGTATAATGAAAAGAGTATAGACTCTAGATCAAGATGGGTTGTGGTTGTATCTTGTCTTGGCTTCGCTACTTTTTAATGGTGACTCACTTGTGTCTCTGTCTCCTTCCTTAAACAGAGAATAATAAGTACCTACCTCACAGGGGTATTGTTAGGTTTACCTGTGTTGATATATGTATAGCACCGGCAAGTGTTAGGGAATCAGTAAATGTTACTATCATTATTAGCTGTCAGTATTTAAAAAAAGCTTGAAACTGCATTGGTTAGTACAGTTATTGGGGGTTCCACTGGTTGCCTGGTTCTTAATCTGTATTTGCTTTCATATTGCAAATTGTTTTAAGAAATTTCTTTATTATTTTTATAATTCTGTTTTCATTATTTTGTCATGTGTGTGGGCTGCTATATATACAAACTCAAATCTGTCTTCTGTTTAGCTGGGTTTTCTACTTTTATTTCTTTTATTTTGACCTTTGTGTATTTCTTTTTCTCCTTCCATCCCGTCCTCAACCTCTGGACAGTTTCAACCAAAAAAATGTTCACATCTTAGGTGGTGTGATAGTGTCATGGGTATGTAAATGCTTTAATTACATGTTTTCAGTGTGTGTGTATAACTTGAGTGTGAGAGATAGTATATCAGTCAGGGTTCTCCAGAAGAAAAAACTAGTAGACGATAGCCACACCATCATACAATTTTTTTACCACCACCTGGATGTCCTACTATTTAACTCAGTTCTGACACTCTACCTGGAGACACTGTCAAATCCTACGGGTTCAGGGCTCAGTCCCACAAAACTGCTCCTATTCCCACATCAGATGCCAAGCAAGTCCAAATTGTTACATATGCTTTTGTGTCTGGCTGTAGTTTAAAGGTTTCAACAATCCCCTCCTTGGGTTTGATTTATTTACCAGAGCAGCTTACAGAATTTAGGAAAACGTTTACTACGTTATCAGTTTATTAAAATGATAATAACTCAGGAACAACCAGATGAAAGAGGTGCATAGGCAAAGTATGGGGAAGGGATATGGAGTTTCCATGCCCTCTCTAGTGTGCCACTCTCCCTGCATTTGTACATGTTCACCAACCTGCAAACTCTCCAGACCCAGTCCTTTTGGGATTTTATGGAGGCTTCATTATATAGACATGATTGACTAAATCATTTGCCAGTGGTTGTTGAACTCAATCTCTAGCCCCTCTCTTTTTCCCAGGAAATTGGGGAATGGTGACACTGAAGGTTCCAACATTTTATTTGCATGGGTGGTTCCCCTAGCTATCAGCCACCATTCTTAGGTTACCTAGAGGCTTTCCAAAAGTCACATCATAAACATAGCAAAAGACACTTTCTAAATTGTTCTCATTACTTAGGAAATTCCAGAGCTTTTAGGAACTCTGTTGCAAGTACATATTTCTTATTATAAGTCACATCACATATTATGGATTTATTTCATTTCAAGGAATAAGCTTATGTGGTTGTTGGGACTGGCAAGTCTGAAATCCAGAGGGCTGGCCATGAGACTGTAAACTTTTGCAGGACCTGATACTGTAATGTTGAGACAAAAATTTCTTCTTCCTCAGAAAGCTCAGTATTTCTCTTAGTGCCTTTCAAATGATTAGCAAGACACACTCAATTATTGAGGATTGTCTCCTAATTAAACTCAACTGATTGTTGGTATTAACCACATCTACAAAATACCTTTACAGTAACATCTAGGTTAGTGTTTGAATGAATAAGTGGGTCCTGTAGCCAAGTAGACACTTTACAGACAAGTGGACACATTAAACCGTCATAGATGGTCATACTGTTTCAGGACCAATTAGTTGTCCTTATCCATCAGATTCTTGAAATTAAAAACAAAAGCCATTGTGTGTGATACTACATGGAAATTAAACATTATCCAGATTTTTAGTAAAATATAATTTATAGTTATACTTTGCAAATTTTATATTCTAAAAGTTTGAGGTTCCTTTGTTGACTTCCAAGTGAAAAAGGCCTATAATGTTAGTATTGGAAATGACTGTTCCTGGAATAGCCAGGAAAAGCTGAGACACACCTAGTGTCTGAAATATATTACATATAGAAGAAAAACCTATTTTAAAATGGATGATACCAACATTAAATGCTGTATATCTATTTGGCGCCAATTATGTGTTTGGACTTTAACATTTCTTTATAAGTTTCTTTGGGACTACTTATTAGTTGAATGCTTAGAGATGAAGGCCACATAGTCTCTTCACTTAAGACATGATAATGAAAGAGAATACTGAGCTTACACAATGTCTTCATTGGTGAAAGCAGGGGTGAAGGAAAGGGTAGTGAAACTGCAATAAAAATGGATTGGGAGATTAGAATGTAAGATTCATAGGCTGCCCATAACTTTGGAAGAAGGTACTTTTTTTTGTTGATAGCACCAAACAGGGCTGTTGATTTATAAGATTCATAAATCTGTAAAAAGCTAAGCACAAAACCCCAGTGGTTTTCCGTTCTAGTATTGAGAAGCATGGCAGTGTACTATGTATAGATGGTAACATTAAAGAATTAAATAAAAATCACAGACTGTTTTGCTGTTAAAATTAATAAAGTTTAACCTTTAACCAGTATAGTATGCTATGGTAAATGATACACTGTACTAGTCAAAAAATTTAGTTTCTGTCCTCAATTTTACAACCTGTATTAGTCTTCCTTTTCTCTGTTTAGTGATCAGGTTAATTGTATCACTTTTGCCTTCCATTTACCTGATGTAGAAACTGTGTGGTTATATAACCCAACTCTGTCTCTTCCCATTTCATTAAATCCTATATTTTCTATCTCAGAAGTGTCTCTTTTCTGTTCTCTCCTTTCATCTCTATTGCCTTAATTTAGGCCATCATCTCTTGTTGGTGTTTTGATAATCAAAACTGTTTAGGTTTTAGCTGTACCACTCTGCATGTACCCTACACTGCCCTATCCAGTCATACTTATAAATCTGCCATTTTCTGTATACCAACAGACTGATTTTTATGAAACAAAACTTCATGTTTCATTTGTTACTTGCTATTGCCTAAAGTTGCATTTTACTGGCTAACATTTGGGAGTTGAGAATGCAAATTGCATATTGTAGGTTCATAATAAGTCCTGCATTGTAGAAACCTGTTTTACTTAGTTTTACCAGGGTTTTGCAAGTGTATTTGATACTGTTGTTTGTACATGTTAATGTCTTTTAACATGCCAGAATCATTTTGTGAAATCCTAGCCTGTTATAAGATAAAGTCTAAGTTCTTTAGCTTGGTCAGGTTTTTAGTCTTGCCCCAGCCAACATTTTTAGCCCCATCTCCTTCCTGCCTTACTCACATTGACTAGCAAAGTTATTCAAGGAATGCATACTGAGGATATGCTGTCCCAGGAGTGTCCAACCTGAGGCCTGTGACCACATATGGCTCGGGATGGCTATGAATGCAGCCCAACACAAAATCGTAAGTTTACTTAAAACATTCTGAGATTAATTTGTGATTACATGTTTCACTGTATGTGTTGTAATGTGTGGCCCAAGAAAACTCTTCTTCCAGGGTAGCCCAGACGCACAAAGAGGTTGGACACCCCTGGCAGACACTGTAAAGGTCAAGAAGCCTTTACCTTTATATTGCAAGTAGCCTTTGAAAAGTCTTATGATAGTATTTTTTGTGTTACTTTTGCTTTGGTAAAGTCAGGATGTTTTTGGCTGCAAGTAGCAGAAAATCTAACTTTAATCAATAAAAATCAATAATGTTTCTTAAGAGGTAGGGCATTTCCAGTTGGTTGATTTAGTTATGTCACTAAAGATCTCTGCCATTCTCAGCATGTATTTCATACTAATGCTTCTATTGTCCCATTCCCAAATATCACATGCATACTGGAAAGCATTCAGCTGCAGAAGAAACAGTTTCTTTCAGATTGTTTGATGTCTCACTGGCCAGAGTTGTGGTCATGTGCAAGCCTAAATCAAGTACTGGAAATGGGACTTCTGTGATTGGCTTAGGGAAATCATCATTTATTTCCTTAGACTGGAAATGTAGTCTAACTTTCTTCTAGCACAGGATTGATACTTGAATCAAATAAGGGATTATGGTTTGCAGAGTCAAGGGGGTTGGGGAATGGCTGGTAGTCATTGGCCTTGAGGGATGGGGAGGGAGTAATAAAGTAGAAGGAAACAACTTTTTGGATAAAGTAATTTCTAACGTGAGTTTTGTGGACAAGGGGATATTAGTAGGAAGATTTCTCCTTACCCTTCTAAGCCACCCTCATTGTTGCTTATTTTTAAGAATAAAAAGTATGTATAACATTTCCCTAAGAATCTGCCTGGACCTGTGTATGTATGTATAAATAAGAGCTGTGTCATGGATTTATTTGAAAGTAGTGCACGGAACCTGTTTAGTTGAATGAAACATGTTCTATGAGATAAAGACCTTATAGGAACTGCTAATCACTGTGTTAAAATGACAAATCTTTTCATGTCCCATACCTTAGTATGGGACATAAAAAAATTAACTTTTTTAGAATATGAGTGCACAACCTGAGTGTTATTTTGTTTAGGTTTTATTCTCTCTCTCACTCCCTTTTTTCTTCCCTCTCTTCATGCTTCCCTCCCTCCCTTCTCCTCCTTATCTTTATATTCTTTTCTCCTTTTTTTGGAATGGAACTTTGAGTATATTTTTTGGTTCTCCTGCCTGTGTTTTAATTTTAGAGATGAAGATGTAGAAGCCCAAAAAGATTAAATGATTTTCTCCAGATCACTTTGGCTAATAGAGCTAGATTTAGAAGTCAGATTGTTTAAAGAAATGAATTGCAGCTATAGTGGAAAACTAAGGGAAATTGTTATATTAAGGTTCTGTTGACAATTTTCTTGTAATTTCTTTAAACCCAAGAGAGCCTGATTTTTTCTAAAAGGAGTGTAAAACTCTTTTTGTTAGGATTGGTGTGTTACTGTAAGTTTTATGTATGTCATAGTACCATAGTATGTAGTAATTAAGTAGCACACTTAGAAAATAAATTTATAAGTGTCAGTAACAGATCTTTAGTATGGTTTAAAAAAAAAACTGCGAACATACACAAAAGGTCTTTCTTGTAACCAAAAAAAAAAAAAGGTAATTCCCACATGAATAGAGAGGCCTATTTGGAAATTTTCGTGTGTATACACAAAATTTTGGTGATATCAGAATCCTGTTTAAATATTGGTTCTTTGGAACATTATATGATAAGAACTTTGTGTACAACATAGTTCTTAACTTACCTAACACTTGGATCTGTGCTTTTCTATAATTCATGGTTTAAATTTATACTTGACCCAAGAGATAATATGAGAGAGCTTCTTAAAGTATATATTGGGTTGTCCAGACAGTTTTAGTTTTTTCTGTATGATGGCTCTACTAGTGCTTAGTTGTCTTTTAACTTCATTCGAAACAATTTTGTTAGATTGTATTGTGATAGCTGTCATATCAGTGTGCATTTTTAAAAAATTATCAAAATTGGTGAAGTTTTGTGCAGCCATTTTAATATTGAAGATAGAAGAAAATATGCAATAACAGTCTTGGTATATTATGCTTTATTATTTCAAAAAAGGTAAAAATGCAACTGTAATGCAAAAAATGATTTTTGTAGTATATGGAGAAGGTGCTGTGACTGATTGAATGTGTCAAAAGTAATTTGCAAAGTTTCTTGGTACTATTGACATTTTGGCCAAGTAATTCTTTGCTATGGAGCTATCTTATGCATGGAAGGATGTTTAGCAGCATCCCTGGCCTTTACTCCCTAGAAGCCAATAGTGGGAGATGCTGACATACTCAAAGTATCCAAACCAATAAAGTTATTGGTGAAAGTAAAAAAATGTGTCTTTTAGCCCTGGCTGGTATGGCTTAGTGGACTGAGCATTGGCCTGCAGACCAGGGGTCACTGGTTCAATTCCTAGTCAGGGCATATGCCTGGGTTGCAGGGCAGGCCCCCGGTTGGGGTATGTGAGAGGCAAATGCTGGATGTATCTCTCACACATTGATATTTCTCTTCTCTTTCTCCATCTTGTCCATCCCTCTAAAAATAAATAAGTAAAATCTTTTAAAAAAATGTGTCTTTTGAACTTATTTTTAGAGAGACGGGAAGGGAGGGAGAGGGAGAGGAAGAGAGACATTAATGGGTTGCCTCTTGAACCCCATCCGGGACTGGCCCTCAACCCATGTGCCTTGACTGGGAATTGAACTGGTGACCCTTCCTCGCTCAGTGGGAAGACACTCAACCAACTGAGCCATGCCAATCAGGATTTTTTTTTTTTTTTTTAAGGTTTCATTTCATATGTAACCTGCTATGCCAAAATGGTAAGGCATTTTAGTTCATCTTGTAATTTATTAACGATTCACTTTGTGGAAGTACTGAGGAGGGCAGATAAAACTGTCTGTGTTTACAGCTAACTTAGCTCAGGACATTGTACTTAAAGTATATAACGTTAACTAGTAATGTGATTGATGTGCCTTTTCTGATAATTTTCTTTACTTTTCTAATCTTCAATTTGGGAAGGATATTTGCTTTTTTGTTTTGTTTTGTTTTGGTCTATTTCTATATGCATATGGCAATGCAAGAGTCATTTATTAGTCTAGGTTTAAAACATGTCATAATACAGTTGACCCTTGAATAACATAGGGGTTGGGGCATCACTTCCTGAAAACCCACGTATAACATTTGACTCCCCAAAAACTTAACCACAGTTGTCACTTTGTATTGCTGGAATGGGAGTGAGGGTATTGGTTCCAGGACCCCAGTGCATATGAAAATCAGGGATGCTCAAGTCCCTTATAGAAGGTTAGCCCTCTACATTAACAGATTTCCCACTACAGAGTGAAAATATGTTTTGGATCCGTGGTTGGTTGAATTTGTGGATGCAAACCTGGTATATGGAGGGTCAACTGTGTATTTATTGAAAAGAAATTACATGTAAGTTCAAACCCATATTGTTCAAGGGTCAGCTGTGCTCCCATGACCACCTTCAGGGTCCAGTGGGGAATGGAAGTTTTATTCTACTCAGATCTGTAGCCAGAGTATCCACTGTGGAGGAGAGGAATAATTTGATTTCTGATTATACCAAACAACCTGCTCACTCTTTTCTCCATCTAGACCTAAGGACAGGAGCTTTCTTAATTATCTTGGTGTACTACCTAAACACTGCTACTACCCCCTCTTACCCCATGAGTGAACTCATTAAGGAAGTTTTCTGGAGGAAGAAATTAGCCACATGAAAGAGATGAGGTGGGAAAAATGTATGTTGTAGGCTGAAGTCTAAAGGTGAAAGAACTTGTCACAGAACTACAGTAGTATATGTATTCTCATTAATAACACTATTTTTCCATTCTTGTAAGATTGTTACTACCAAAGAAAAATATGTAAATATGAAACCATTTACATTGTTTATTTTAAATTTTATTCTTCAATTAGTTTATATTGTTTAATATTAAAGCCACATATAAATGTTTACAGTAGAACCTAAAAGTTTTTACCCCTACCCTCTAGCTTTCACACCTTTGCCCAAAGCTGTGTGTGCTTCGACTCCGCCATGCATTTACACAAATAAATACGTATTCACATTGAAAAAAACTTGTCATAATATTATTCTGTGACATTTTTATGTCTTCGGAGATCTTACCAGGTCCTGTGGAACTCTGAGGAAAACAGACAATTTAGATCTGTATACCAGCTAGCTTATTAATCCTCTGTTTTCTTTATTTGTAAAATAAGGATAATGATAGATAACATCTACCTTTCAGGGTTATTATATAGATTTAATGATACTACACATGGACTTCTTAGGCTGGTAATTAGTTCTTGGCAAACTGAAACATGGTAGTAGCTACTGTGATTAATAAACTAGGCCAGGAAACATCTGTATCATCTCTTATACCTAAACTTGTAGCAGTAGAGTGTGATCAGCAAACCCTCTAAATCCTTAGGGAGCCTAGCAATGTTGATAATGAATCTCCAGTTTCTTTCACCACCCCAACCCCACTGGTTTCCACATCCAGAAGTTATAGGGGCACTTCCTGACACTGGAACCCTGGGCTGGGTGGGCTGGTGTGGGGCAGGGATCCCTTGCTCCCAAGGTATCTGTCCTGATTTTTATCTACCACATGTGGGTGTGGGACCACACTTTTCTCATCTCTACATCTCCACCCAGATTTTCTGGCAGTTCCAGGTGATATTTGTTTTGTAGTCTGGTTGTAATTTTTGCTGCAGTTATGTGAGGAGGTAAGCCATCAATGCCTCCATCTTGTTCTTAAGTCCTGTAATATTTTTTTGTAGTACAAGTAGAACACCAAACATACCATTTTATCATTTTTTATGTGTACAATTCACTGGTATTAACTACACTCACAGTATTTTGTAACTACCGTATTTTGCTGTGTATAATGAGTACTTTTTGCTCAAAATTTTTTATATTCTTTTTTATTTCTTTATTTTTATTTTTTATTTTTTGTTATATTTTATTGATTATGCTGCTATTACAGTTGTCCCATTTCTCCCCCATCATTCCCCTCCACCCTGCACACCCCCCACCCACAATCCCCCCCTTTAGTTCATGTCCATGTGTCATAAGTTCTTTAGCTTCTACTTTTCCCACACTATTCTTGCCCACCCCCTGTCTATTTTCTACCCACTGTCTATGCTACTTATTCTCTGTACCTTTTTCCCCTCTCTCCTCCTCCCACTCCCCTGTTCCTAACCCTCCATGTGATCTCCATTTCTGTGTTCCTGCTCCTGGTCTAGTTGTTGGCTTA
>PVKU01013774.1:0-17283 GCA_004027475.1 Anoura caudifer
AAAAAAAAAAAAAAAAAAAAAAAAAAAAAAACCAGAAAAAAAAAAACCAAAGCCCCAGAGCCAATTTATCTAAGTGATGAAGAGATAGCCAACCTATCAGATGCACAATTCAAAGCCTTGGTGATCAGGATGCTCACAGAATTGGCTGATTTTGGTTGCAGATTAGATGAACAAATAAAGGCTACAATAAGTGAAATGAAGGAAAATGCACAGGAAGCCAATAGTGGTGGGAGGAAAACTGGGACTCAAATCAATGGAGTGGACCAGAAGGAAGAAACAAACAACCAAACAGAAAACAGGGAAGAAATGAGAATTCAAAAAAATGAGGAGAGGCTTAGGAACCTCCAGGACATCTTTAAACGTCCCAACATCTGAATTATAGGAGTACCAGAAGGGGAAGAGGAAGAGCAACAAGTGGAAAACTTATTTGAACAAATAATAAAGGAGAACTTCCCCAATCTGGCAAAGGAAATAGACTTCCAGGAAGTCCAGGAAGCTCAGAGTGTCCCAAAGAAGTTGGACCCAAGGAGGAACACACCAAGGCATATTATAATTACATTAGCCAAGATTCAAATGAAGGAGAGAATTCTAGAAGCAGCAAGGGATAAGGGGACAATCACCTACAAAGGAGTTCCTATCAGACTGTCAGCTGATTTCTCAAAAGAGACCTTCCAGGCAAGAAGGGACAGGAAAGAAGTATTCCAAGTCATGAAAGTCAAGGACCTACATCCAAGATTGCTCTATCCAGCGAAACTGTCATTTAGAATGGAAGGGAAGATAAAGTGCTTCTCAGATAAGATCAAGTTAAAGGAGTTCATCATCACCAAGCCCTTATTATATGAAATGTTAAAGGGACTTATCTAAGAAAAAGAAGATAAAAAATATGACAGTAAAGAGACAGCAAACTCACAGGTATTAACAACCAGACCTAAAACAAAAGCCAACTAAGCAAACCATTACAACAGGAGCAGAAACACAGAAATGGAGATCACATGGAGGGTTAGCAATAGGGGAGTGGGAGGAGGAGAGAGGGGGACAAGGTACAGAGAACAAGTAGCATAGACGGTGGGTAGAAAATAGACAGGGGGAGGGCAAGAATAGTGTGGGAAATGTAGAAGCTAAAGAACTTATGACACATGGACATGAACTAAAGGGGGGAATGTGGGTGGGAGGGGGTATGCATGCTGGAAGGGAATGAAGGGGGGAAATGGGACAACTGTAATAGCATAATCAATAAAATATAATTTAAAAATTTTTAAAAATTTGAGATAAGATAAAATAAAAACAATCGGAATAACAAAGTAAAAATAAAATACAAAAAATAAAAATATAAAATACAATAGATTTTAAAAATAAAAATACTAGAAAATTATAAAAACTATAAAATAAATACAAAAATAATATATAAATAATTTATAAACAAAATATTTTATATAAATATAAAATAGTATTAAATAATATAATAAATTAATATAATAAAATATAAAATATAAAATAAAGGTATAAATTAATATAAAATAGTATATAAACAAAATATACAAATAAATATTTAAAGTAAAATAAAATGGAAAATGTGAAAATAAACAAAGAAAAACTAAAAAATGAGAAAAAAGGAAAAAACAAAAAAAGAAAAGAAAAATAGAAATAAACAAAAAACAAGAAAGGGAGAAAGTTTGTCCTAGTCCAACAGGTCACCACAAACAGCTTCCTGGGCTCTAACAGACAAAGACCTCCACCAGCCAGGAACTTATATAGGAGGGGTTGGTGACCCTTATGAGGTCAGAGCAGGAAGTGGACCAGTGGCAGCTGGAGATAAACTATAGTGGTTTTCTCACCTTTTGGTTTTATGACAGTTTTACTCTGGAAAAAAAAATAAAAGTGTCCCAAGAAAGTCTTTTTTTTACAATGTGAGATATTAAGGATTGATATTTACTTTATTAGAAATGATAATCTAGTTGTGGCCAAGATGGAGGTGTAGGTAGACACCCTTTGCTTCCTTGCACAACCAAAAGGAGGATAACAACCAATCTAAAATCAGTAAACAACCAAAAGCTCCAGAAAATCAAACTGCATCCACCAACAAAGGAATTAAAGAAAAAATCAACCAGAAGAACCAGACCGGTAAGGCAGTGGACCTTGTGGGCCAGCTCAGAAAAACAGGGGTGACTCAGCAGAGAGCTCCACAGGCTGCGGGGGCGGAGCTGACTTAAGGAGACTCAGAGGTGGCTGTGGGCTACAGAGATTGCAGTGGTAGGAGAAGCTCCCGATCCCCCCTTAGTTTGTTAAACTAGTCACTGATGTAACCCCAAGCTGCAATCAGCAGCCTGACTTACACTTCACAGGGTGGAGCGGAGTGATTCTTATCAGCGCCCTATTGCTTCCCCTCGGGCTGATGCCATTTGGAGAGGAGTGCTCTGCCTGAGAAACATGGGCTCTGCTGTATGGGGCATAACTCAACACAGGGATCCTGGTGGCTGTTCTTTCAGCTCCCTCCCTGAGCCACTAACCCCAGACTCACCTCAGGCATCTCTAGTCCACTCTGCCCTCCACTGTCAGGGCCCAGGGTAAGTGGCTGCAAACAAAATTCTGTGCATTGGCCCTTTAAGAGGCTCTCTGCATCTCCAGCCATCTCTCCCTGGCAGACAGAAACCCTGCTGCTTTTCACAGCAGGATGTTATCTGGGTTCCTTCTAGGCTGCAGTGCTGTAGGCTGGGGAACTCAGCTTGGGGTTTGGACCCCACACTTCTCAGGGAGGACCCCCCAGCTGCTGAAATAGCCCTCTGGAACTTCACCTGCTGCCCGTAGGAGTGCAGCCAGCGCTCCTGTGGCTCCTCTGCACTCCCCACCAGTTTCATTGTGGTGAAATTGTTTCTTTGTCTGTGCATGGTTATAAGGCTCCTCTCAGCAGTGTTCACTTGGTCATTCAGAATGATTTCTCTACAGTTTAGTTGTAATTCCAGATAGGTCCCGGGAGGAGTAGCTTCCACTTACTCCCCTGCCATCTTGGATCCTCTCCAGTACTTTTAATTAACAGCTGACATATCTCTATAAAACTATTATTCTTTTTTTCTTACTTTATTCTCTTAAGCACCTCTTCATGTGTCAGGAGTTGTACTATTGAAGATCATTACAGTGTAAAACAAAGATATTTTAGTCTTTCCTATAATATGATAATCCAAAATCTATAATATTGATGCCTGGCTACATGAAACATTCAACTTCACATGCTGACATGTTTCTAATACTGCTCTAGTTTTGTGCTTTATAGTCAGAGGGCATCTGATCAATCCCATTTTGCATGACTTGTATCAAAAAAAAGTTTGTGTGACCCATTCAAAATTATTGACTTTTAATTTTGGAGTATAGGAGAACTTCCATTTTGGCTAGGGGTCAATGAGAAACAAATTCCCCTCTTACAGATTTCCATATCTCATGACTGGAATCATTTTTTCATATTCTATGTCTGTGAATTTCAAAGTACTTCTTTCATATTCTCATGGCTGCACTGGTCACCAGAACACTTTCATATTCTACTGTGACCTTTTTTTATGTCGTGATGCGAGATAAGTCAGCACAGTGCACTTCCTGGAAGCTATTCCTACACTAGGTATACCTCGTAATAACTTCAGTATGCTGAGAAGTGTCTCTAAATCATGTATAATGGAATGCAAATGGAAGTAGAGTAGAAAGAGACAGCAGTGTCAACTGATTGCATTCAAGTATTTTACTTAAGCATTGGGTACAAAAATATATGACCATTTGCTAATGAGAGTCATGGTTTCTTATGCTTTACTAGTGTTATTAGTCAAGGTTCTACAAAGAACTAAAACCAATAGAATAGGTAGATGGATAGATAGATATAGATACAGATATAGCTATAGCTATAGATATAGATATAGATATAGATATAGATGGATATAGGTATGGTCTGTCCAGAAGGTATCCAGCCATATAATATGAAAAATAGAGACATTTATTGAAGAAGATATAAGATACAAAAAACATTGCACATAAGCCAATGACACCTCAGTCCCCTTCAAAGTAGGCACCTTAGGACCTCACACAGTTCTCTAATCACCATCAGCTGCCCTGTGGGTGTTTTCCTGAATCCCACTGACAGTCTGCAATCTCTTTCCTCTCAAAGGTGACTTTAGTTTTAGGAAAAGCCAGAAGTTGCTGAGCATCAAATCTGGACTGTAGTGGAGCTGAGTCACCTGAGTGATTTGATGTTTCACCAAAAAACTCTACACAAAACGTGATGCATGAGTGGGCGCATTGTCGTGGTGAAGCTGCCAGTCACCAGTTGCCCATATTTTCAGCCTTCTCAATTATCCAAATAGTTTCCATGAAAAATGTTCAAGCTTAATGCAAAATTTGATGCAGACTCGTTGCCCTACTCAGTCATTTTGAAAGCAATGGCCACACAGTTCACATGTTCACTCAACCGCATCTACTGCCCCCACTGACTAGTACAGTGAAGTCGTCATTGTTCACACATGTGCATTCCAGTCCACTCTCCTTGGCTGCCAGGTTACATCGATGTTGTGCAAACCATTATCTTTATATTAACAATGGCTGGACTTTTTCCAGACAGACATTATCTATATATAGATAGATGTATCTAAGATATATATATATATATCTTAAGTATGCTGTATATCTATATATATATATTAATTTTCCAGAATTTAAAAAAAGCTTCAGATCAATGGAGTCATAGAGCATCAAAAGGTGATATAAAGAAAAATAGCCACACATAGAATCATTGTAAAACATTTAGGAATATCATAAACAAAAAGAATAGTACCTAATCTTAAAGACAGAATTGCTTACAAGGGAAAAAACTTAGGTTAACTTTGAACTTCTCACAACTTCTGTGAAAAATAAGAAGACAAGGGAATCATATTTTTAAAGCATAAAGGGGAGTGAACTTAGATCTATAATTTCCTGTCCAGCCAAACTGCTCTTCTGATGAGGGCATGATAATGACAACACTCTTGGGCTTTAAAAAATTAAAACCTTAAAAGGATTGCCACACAAAGATCCACATTAAGAATACTTTTGAGAAACAACAGAGAAACAATTTTAGGAAATGAGGCAACATAGATATGAAGTAAGGATGATCAAATACCTTTGTAAAGGTTATTTTTGTTGATTTAAAAAATTAGGATTAATGAAAAGAAAATTGAAACACATGTCCAACTTTAACTCAGAACTAAAATTCTAGCTGTGCTTAATAGGGTGACGGAAAGGAGGAGACCGCAGACCAAGTGGAAACGAAGGAGTGCCAACATGCTTTATTTGTTGGGCATAATGTATAAACATGGATACGTTTAAGAAACCAAGAGAGTTAATATTAAGTTAGGATATTGACAGTGTTTCCTTCTCCCCTGAAGTTTGTTTTCACCTATTTCTCTATGTTTCTGATTCTAGAGTTTTTACTTTTTAAATAGAAAATTTATCATATGCCTAGTTTGTGCAAAGAATGGTCTCTCTCTCTCTCTCTCTCTCTCTCTCTCACACACACACACACACACACGCACACACACACACACAAAAGAGCCATATTACATTTATTTGCCTGTCTGGAGATTTTAACAGTAATTGGATTGGGTTGAATTCAATTTAATGTCCCCGAAGTTAATGGTTTTCAGACTCACTTCATCTCTTTTTATCTCATTGGATATATTTATTTTCCATTTAATTTTTAATGCTGATCTGAAACACATCAGGAAAGCTAAACATAAACATAAAATAAGTATATGTAAATATATATATAAAACCATACTATTATATGCTCAGAGAAAAATTACTATTGCCATTTTATAGGTAGGGAAATTGAAGTTCATAGTGTTACTTTCCTAGGAGTTCAGTGTGAATAGAAGACTTGCTGATTTCTAGTTTGATTATCTTTATAATACATCATGCTGTAATTGCAAACAAAGAAGGTTATATACGTTTTTACTGCCTTTTCACCTTTCAAGGCAAACTCAATCTTTAACATTGAATTTTTAGTTTCAGGCTCTGTGTCTGGGACCACATGTGTGAACACATGCAGGACATACATGCACACAAGCTCACAGCACACCTTCTGCCTGAATACATAACCCAAAGATGAAGAGAATGCATAATTTTCTTACTATTTAATGATTTTCTCTAGTAATGAATACTAAATTTATCAAGTGATTATTATATGCCAAACACCAAATGCATTAGATAATTCTAATTCGAGTGCATGCTGGCGGCGAGTTGAGTGGAGGCTGAGTCTCTCTCTGCCAAAGAAGTGCAGCGGAGGGGAGATTGGCTTCCCCCGGCTCCCGCTCCTTGTGTGCGCCGTGGGGTGTAGCCCACACACGCCAAGGCAGTTGCGGGGGAGAGCCAGCAAGGGTGCCAGGGCTCATGCATGAGCGCGTGTGGACCACGCCTCTCCACCATGGGGGTCCAGGTGGCAGCGGGCTGGGTTGGGGTTTGCTCCCCTTCCCACACCCCCCCTTCCTTTCCCCGTACAGGGGAGGCTCCCTTCCCCTGCACCCCAGCGCTGGGCACGGGTCCCAACCCACAGGGTCCGCCAGACTTAGAACTGGCAGACAGCATGTCACGAAGGGGAGCTCCAGTCCGGTCATCTCTGAGGTAAGGGACAGCAGCCTCCGTGCTTTTAGGAGGCTGCCAGCATGCTTAATTTCAAACAAGAGATTTTTATTTTTATTTGCATGTCTATACCTGGGATAGGGGGCATTTCTAAGCCCTGCAAAAGTGTGTGGACTTTTAAATGTTTTGGTCCGAATGGAATAGTTGGATGGATTCAGCGCCACTCTTATTCCTAAAGCTAGAACCATCTTCATTGATGGTTCAGGAAAAACAGGGAAAGCTGCTATCACCTGGAAAGAAGGGAATGAGTGGAAACATTTTCTTTCTGGAGGGCACTCCTCCACACAACAGGCGTAAATTTCAGGGGCTATTCTTGCCCTCCAACATTGGCCCAAAGAGCCTCTTAACTTAGTTTGTGACTCTGGTTATACTGTATATACACTCCTTCATATAGATCAGGCCCTATTAAAAGGGTCCATTGAGCCTCAGTTACTAAGTCTGTTTCTAACCTTGCAAATTCTTTTAGATAAAAGGAAGCATCCCTTATTTGTTACCCATTTCCAATCTCGTTTGGGCTTGCCTGGACCTATGGCAGAGGGTAATTCTCAGGCTGATGTTCTTGTCAGCCTAGCAGATACTTTTCAATCTGCAGTAATGTCTCATCATTTCTTTCACCAAAATAGTCAGCCCCTATGTAAAGAATTTAATATTCCATGGGCCCAAGCAAAATAAATTATTAGAGAATATCCAGACTGTCTAGCACTTTCAAAAGCACCCCCTACTTTGGGATTAACCCTAGAGGGTTGCAACTTCAAATAATTTGATAAACAGATGTTACTCACTATCCACCTCTTCATTTCATAATATACTCCTTGAGTAAAACATTTGGCAATATAATTGGACTTGTTGTGCTTTTTGGAATGTTATATGGGTTATGTATGTTGCAGAAAGTTCAAGTAAGCCGCAGATGGTCAATAAGGAAGGAATTAAGAAAGTGAAGGAAACTATAGGATTGTGTAGAAGAGTAAAAAGAAATAAAGGAAAAAGATAAATACTACATTCATGTGTGGCATGGCAAGAAAGTACATTAGACTGAATAGTTGAAGAGGGGAAGAGTAAGAGGAAAGGAAATAAGAGGAATAATAAGCATCTAATTCTTTGATACACTCCAAATTCTAGACCTAGGAACTCATTGCAGCTTGCAGGAACAGCAGGAGGCCTGTGTTTCCAAGCAGGCACTTACTCAGGTGTTCTTCATGTCACTCCCTCTCTGAGGAGTCAGTGAAGAATATTAGAGCTCATTGGCTTGAGGCCTTTAATCATTTAGGATGGCCTCAGCAAATTAAAAAGTGATAATGGCCCAGGATATATTGTGCAAGCCACTCAGGCTTTCTTAGAAATATGGGGAATTTTACATAAAACAGGTATCCCCTATTATGGCAGACCCTTCTGCATGGCATGGGCCCAACTCCCACTCAGAGATGAACAGGACCCATGCACACAGATAGGTTCTCTCATGGGTAATCAGATTTGCAATATACCTAGGCTGTTTTGGAGCTTGCTCTTTGCTAAAACTCCCTCACCCTGCAAGTACCTTGCAGGGACCAGTGTAACAGGATCAACCACTTTTGCCTTTTCATTTGCTAATATCCTTCTTCTGTGATGTAAAGAGGGGCATTGGCTCCTTTGTGGTAACCTGGAGATAGTGAAGGAGAACCATCTTGTAATGTGAGGAGAGACGTAGAATAAAGGCCTGTCATGACGGAGGCCGAGGCTTTTGCTCCCCTTGAGAGAAAAGCCATGCTGTCATCCTATTTCCTCCACCAGACTCGGTAGTCTGTGTGTATGTTTTAATTCATCCGTAATGATGCGGACACTGCTGGCCGGTGTCCGCATCAGCTGGCGCCCCAGAACAGGGACTTAGAGGCCACAAGCCACCATCATTATGGACAACACACCAACGTGGTGGGAATACAGGAGCATTCAGCCCAAGGTAAGGGCCAATGACCCAGAGTCCCCTTCGGGAATGCCGTCAGGTGTGTTGGATTCAGAGGAATAGGATTTTCTTCCTAGGTCACTCTCTCATGCAACTGCTTTGCAACTCTACGTTCTTTAGTTAGCAGAAGCTTAGCTCCCTCTCCCAAGCTTTTGTCAGGAGGCGACCTCAACCAAGGTCTGGGCTTGACAGAAAGAGCAAAGATTTTCCCTTTAATCAGCTTTAAAAAACATCAACTAGTTACAGGACAGTTTATAGGCGTCTCAGCAAGTTCTTTCTTTTAAGCCTCATCTTGAGGCCCATTAAAAAAAATTTCTTTGAAGGTCTGCAGACCTCAACCCAAGGAGCAGGCTCTCTAAGACCTAGAGCAATATTTTAGGTTCAGCAGCATCTTAGGCTGCTGATTTTCTCCCAGATAAGGGATCTTTACATTTTGGAATTATGGAAGGGAAGGACACAACGCATGCGTCCCTGGTCCGCCACGTGCAGCACACGGGGAGGCTGCTCGGAGGCGGTGTGGCCCGGCGGCTGGACCAACACGTGGCTCACTCGGGGCTCCCGGCTCCACCACCAGTCTCTGCCTCACGGCCTCATGGCTCTGCTCCCACAGCCACCGCACCCGCAGGAAGCATGTCCCCAGCGGTGGTGACCCACGGGACTCCACAGCTTCACTCACAGCCGCATGGGTCTCTTGGCCAGTCTGAGCCAGCTGCACAGAGGGGAGATTGGTTTCCCTGGCCTCGTTTTCTCCCTGGTCCGGTGCGCACTGGGGGAGGAGACCTTCCCCACGCCTAGGCACACTTGCAACCATTTTTTTTTTAAGTAAACATATGTGCCAGCAGAGAAAAAACTGTTTCTGAGAGTTGTGGATGTGTTCATAAATTTGTCAATCTAAAGCATGCTATAAGTGGGATGGGGGTGCCACGTGTTAAAAAATATTAAGAATCCTCCTTGTTTATGCCAGAGTCATGACTTTACTGTAAAAATGAAATATAGGTATATTGTCTTCCTTGCAAAACTAGCCCTTTTCCGCAGAAAACAAAGTACCATTTTTTAACTCAGTATATGTAAATACTAATTGTTTCCTTGGGTAAGAACTGGCTATTCTCCCAAAGAAAATGGTTAATCAGTCCAGTCACAAAAGGCTCTTGGTGCGCAACCATTTTTTGTCTAAAACATATTTTTTCAGAGCAACTCCCCCCTCCCATCTTCCCCACTTTCCTTGAAAACTGTGAATGCATTGCAGCTTGCAGAAACAGCAGAGGCCTGTCTTTCCAAGCTAAGCTAAAATATACAAGCCCTCTTGTTTGAGGCCTTTAATCATTTAGGATGGCCTCAGCAAATTAAAACTAATAATGGCCCTGGATACCTTGCCCATTCTACTCAGGGTTTGTTTGTTTGTTTTTGTTTTTTTTTTTTTCAGCATTGCAATATCCAACTTAAAGCAGGAATATCTTACAAATCCAACTGGTCAGAAAATTGTAGAATGGGCTTGTCATATTTTTAAAAAATCTTCTTAAAGAGAAAAAGGGGGAGTCATGAGTCCTTCCACCCAAAAATTTGATTATGTTAGCCATGTTTACCTATAATTTTCTAAATGGTGGTAAATCTCTGTGTACTCCAATTGAGAAACATTTTCAGAAGAAGGAGCCAAAGTCATCTTATCCTCAGGTTTTTATATAGAGTTGCTGGGAGATGGCACTTGGCAGGGCCCTGTAGTTAACTTGGGGAAGAGGGTATGTGTGTTTCCATCCCTACAGGTCCTGTCTGGCTGCCAGCCAAAAGAGTAAAGCCTTTCCATGAGCAGGACAGACACCAAGCTCTGCTACCTGGAGCTGAGAACCAATCGACTAACAGACCAAATGGCCAGCTGACCCTGAACAACCAGAGAGAAAACGGACACCCACACTGTTGCTCATGGGCCTGGGTCTGCCCCCAGAGGAGGATGGGGCCTGCCCCAATGACAGGGGCCGAGGCTCAAGCACCTCTTTCAGAGAGCAACAACCCCTTGGTGCCCCATAATGTTCAATGGTTGAACCCTAAAAACTGTTTCAATTGATTAAGTTTACAAGCTTGGGTCCTAGCAGCCCTTGGATGCCTTTTTGTCTTAATCCTTATTTGTGATTTAAGATATACATAGAGGGTGTTTTCTTAAGATTGTATTGGGGAACAGCAAATAGGTTTCATAAGTTTAATAGCTACAATTGCATTTACAATAGAAAAAGGGGAGATTAGATGTTGGAAACTGCCCTGCCTGGCTTCAGAAGCTGTAGCCCCCACGGCTAAGGCTGAGTGAGAGATCTTGGGACCATAAGCCACTGAGGAGACAAAGCTTTTCTTCCTGGCAGGATCACTGCCTCTGCCCACTTCACTTCACCCTGCCTTGCCCCCAATGCTTGGTCGGTTAGCCAATGACGGGTAAGACCCCTCAAGGGAGGGGCGACCTAAGACAGGCACGATCACGTGGGAGGCCCTCGGGGAAGGACTTGGGGGGGCTATAGAAAAAAGGGGGTGATGGACCCCCACCCCTCAGCTCTGACATAGCCTGAGTCCTCATTCTCCCTGCAAGAAGTCTCCTAATCTCTTAGCTACTAGCCTTCCCCAGCTCCACCTAAGCCTGAGACAATGCCGGAGGTGGGTGCACCCCTGGGCTCGAAAGGGTAGGTTCCTCGGGGCAATCAGGCCTAAGAAAGAAAGCATAAAATCTTATGAAACCTACTTTGCTAGTACCCTCTATTTAAATGACAAGGATCCAAGCCTGAAATAAGTCTGTTTCCTCAGAATTTTATGGCCCTTTAGCTATCTGACCCTGACTCAAAATAGACCCTCAGATTTCTTTGAATGTTATCTATTTGATCATTAATACCTGACAATGATTGATGAGCTTAATCTGAGAACGTGGGTCTTTGGAACCACTGGTTCCTTACTGATTATAATGATGCTCTGTGTACTTTGATGTGTTTGAAAAATTATTTTCTCAGCGTCATGTGAGACACCAGCAAACAGCAAGCTTTGTGGGATCATAGAGGTTCTATTAAAATGAAAAGGGGGAAATGTGGCAGACCCTTCTGCATGGCATGGGCCCAGCTCCTACTCAGAGATGCACCAGGACCCACGCCCACAGATAGGTTCTCTTGTGGGTAATCAGATTTGCAATATACCTAGGCTGTTTTGAAGCTTGCTCTTTGCTAAAACTCCCTCACCCTGCCAAGTACCTTGCAGAGATCAGTGTAACAGGATCAACTACTTTTGCCTTTTCATTTGCTAATATCCTTCTTCTGTGATGTAAAGAGGGGCATTGGCTCCTTTGTGGTAACCTGGGGATAGTGAAGGAGAACCATCTTGTAATGTGAGGAGAGATATAGAATAAAGGCCTGTCATGACGGAGGCCGAGGCTTTTGCTCCCCTTGAAAGAAAAGCCACGATGTTGTCTTTTTTCCTCCATGAGACTCGGTAGTCCATGTGTATGTTTTATTTCATCCATAATGACAAGGACACTGCTGGCCAGTGTCCGCATCACCCTATAACCCTACGGGCCAAGCAATTGTTGAGCTCACCAGACCTTTAAAATATTTTTAAAGAAACAAAAAGGGGGAGTCAGGAAACATCCCCCAGGAATCTAACCATGCTAGCAATACATACATAAAATTTTTTGAGTTTTAATGATAATTAAAAGTCACCCATAGAAAGCACCTTGTGCAAAACAGGCGTGCAGGCCCACACCCTTTGGTCTTATACAAAAACCCATTAAGGCAAGGAAGATAGAAAGGCCCAGTTGAACTATTAACTTGGGGAAGAGAGTATGTTTGTCTTTACTCCCCAGAAGGACGTTTGGAGCTGCCAGTGAAGAAGGTGAAGCCATATCACAGAAAAGGCTTCACTGGCCACGACCCACCTCCACCCACTGGACCCTCCTGATCCAGACTTCTCCAAGCTGTGTGTCACCACACTCCAGTGGAATTCCAGCCAGCATTCCTGGAGCGATATTCAACATCACCTAAGAGGGACTTTTTCTACCAACTTAAAGGGACAAATTGATAAATTGCAGCTAAAGTTACATCAACAGCTGCAGGACATTGAATGCCGCTGGTTGTTTACCGATTCTAATAATGCTTTGTGACTTGCTCTTGCTAAAACTCTCTCACCCCGAATTCAGGCAGCAAGCCCTTGCTCCATGTCTTTAAAGTCACTTCCTAAAGTCTGTACTAATTCTCCCAAGAATTGAAGTGTAACCAGACCTGTTACTCTTATCGTTCCCTTGCATTTGCAACATTTTTCACTGGACTGAATTTACAAGTTTGGGTTATGGAAGCCCTTGGGTGGCTCCTTGTTTTAATCCTTATTTGTGCTTTGTGATGTATATGGAAGTTGTTTTCTCATGATCACATTTAAAAACAGCAAATGGTAAGTTTCACAGGCCTAACAGCTACAATTGATTTAACAAACAAAACAGGGGGAGATGTTAGGAACCATTCCGCCTGGTTTCAGGAGCTGTAACCTCCACCCCATGTCTAGGCTGAGTGAGACCCGTTTCATCTGGGTCTGTTCTGTCATGAGGACCTGAGCCACTAAGGAGACAAAGCTTATCTCCCTGGCAGGAGCATCGCTTCTGCTTCATCCATATCTGGCCCCCAATGCTTGGTTGGTTAGACAATGATGGGTAAGACCCCTCAAGGGAGGGGCAACCCAAGTCAGGCATGACCACTTGGAAGGCCCTCATGGAAGGACTCGGGGGGCTGCAGCAAAGAGGGGATGATGGACCGTCACCCCCCAGCTATTCTGACATAGCCTGAGTCCCCATTTCCATCTGGGAGATGTCTTCCTTATCTCTTGCTTCCTGGCTCTAATCCACTTAAGCCTGAAACTATAACGGAGGGTGGTGCAGCCCTGTGCTGGCCAGAGTGGTTCCCCGGGTTATCAGGCATAAAAAAGAATTTGTAAAGTCCTGTGAAACCTGCTTTGCTAAGAGTGCTCCCATTTAAATGATAAGGGTCCGAGGAGGAAATGAGTATGTCTCCCAAAGTTTTTGCAACCCCCTTACCTGACAGACACTGACTCAGATTAAGCCCTCAGATTTCTTTGAAAGGTTATCCGTTGTTTGATCCTTGCTGCCTGACATTGATTGATGAGGTTTACCTATATTTCTGTGTATTATAAACCTAATAAAAGCCATTGAGGAAGGGGCTCCTCGCCCTTCTCATTTGAGAGATTGGCCACCTCTCCTCCCCAAGCAGATCATGTCTTGGTAGTTTTATTCTCCTCCATGATGGATGGGTGGGGCTCTGTGGGCGGAGCCCCTCCACACATAGTGTTACTTTCCTAGGAGTTCAGTGTGAATAGAAGACTTGCTGATTTTTAGTTTGATTATCTTTATAATACATCATGCTGTAATTGCAAACAAAGAAGGTTATATACGTTTTTACTGCCTTTTCACCTTTCAAGGCAAACTCAATCTTTAACATTGAATTTTTAGTTTCAGGCTCTATGTCTGGGACCACATGTGTGAACACATGCATGGACATACAGGCACACAAGCTCACAGCACACCTTCTGCCTGAATACATAACCCAAAGATGAAGAGAATGTATAATTTTCCTACTATTTAATGATTTTCTCTAGTAATGAATACTTAATTTATCAAGTGATTATTATATGTCAAACACAGAATGCATTAGATAATTCTACATTCCTAATCCTGTATTAGAAAGTATCTATGTTCTACATTTGAGGTTCCAAGAGGTTAGCTAGAGATGTTAAGTGCTTATAAAGTCACAATTCAAATCCCTACTAACTCCAAGTACCTTGTGTCTGGTTACTTGGCCCTGCAACTTCCTAATGTAAATACAAAAG
Source organism: Anoura caudifer (assembly GCA_004027475.1). Classification (NCBI taxonomy): domain Eukaryota; kingdom Metazoa; phylum Chordata; class Mammalia; order Chiroptera; family Phyllostomidae; genus Anoura; species Anoura caudifer. The sequence continues at coordinate 14,435 of PVKU01013774.1, forward strand.
TTTCAGGGCTTAATTTTGTGAGTTCTAGGACAAGACTACAGATGGAGGCCCCATGGAGGATGGAGTCGTAGAAGAGGATTAGACTTGGAGCCATTCATACAGAGAATTCTGGGTGCTGGTCACCTGCAGTGCGGTGGCAGGGGGCACGGTTTCAGGTAGTGTGTTCTCTTGGCCCCATGGCTTCCTCTCCTTGTAGAGAAAGGTGCAGCCAGGGAAAGGCCAGAGAGGCCTGGCCACAGTGCCAGGGTAATAGTGGTATGTGGTCTTTAGCTGCCAAATTTTCACTAAGTGAAAGGAGATGAGATCTTTTTCTTTTTAATTCAGATTTTAGTTATTTATTTTTAGAGAGAGGGGAAGGGAGGGAGAAAGAGGAAGAGAAGCATCCATGTGTGAGAGACAGACACATCTATTGGTTGTCTCTCGCATGCCCCCAACTTGGGACCTGGCACCCAACCCAGGCTCGTGCCCTGACCAGGAATTAAACTAGGACCTTTTGGTTTGCAGGCTGGCGCTTGATCCACTGAGCCACACCAGACAGGACAGAAATGAGATTTCTTATACCAGATGAAAAGGCAACTAAATGGAACCTAAATATTTTAATTTGAAGAAATGGTATTTGGAAGTTAGACAATCAGAGACTGAACATTATCCTTATACAAATAATCGTTAAGACAAGTAAGCTGACTTCACTAATAACAGAAGAAATATAGACCAAAAGTAATACTAATGTCATTTTCCATCTTACAAATTAACAAAGTCTCCTCTAAAAGAAGAACAAGCTAAAGGCTGGTGAGATGGGACGTGAGGCTGTCACTGAAATGTAAAACTAGAGGGAGAATTTCCTGTCATGAACTTTTTTGAAAAGTAATTTGGGAATTTGAACACAAAATTTTCAACATTTTCCTATATTTGGCCCAATGATTTCACTTATGGGATCTTGCCTAAGAAAATAATCTGAAATGCCTGAGACCGTACTATGTGTCCATGTGTATGTCGCAGTATTATAAGTAATGACATAAAATCAAGTAGCCTAGTAAACTTAATGATTAGGGAGTACATATGTAGAATTTAGTAAATATATTTAATTGACTAGTGTGTACTATTAAAGTGTAATTTACAAAGTTTTTATTAGCATAGGGAAATATTTACATTCTAAATTTAAATTTCAAAAGCAATGATAGCTCATTTGTGTACATAATACTATACCTACTTCATAAAGATATGTGTAGATGGAAGATGAGAAACAATTATACTAAAATTATAAATAAAGAGGATAAAGATGAAACTAAATCCCATAGTTGGTGGTCAGTGAGGCAGTGGGGGTAACTAAGTCTGTGCTGCCACTGTTGAAAGTGTGGATTTTGTGAAGAACGACAAATAGGGGCATTATTGAACATTTAAACCCTTTTATGCAATAAGAATAATTTTTCCCTTGACTTAGATAGAATGATGGATGAGAAATTAATAGAAAGTAATTGATCATTTTTATTGCCTATTTTGACTGTCACAAAGAAAAAGGGTCTCATTACTGATATCATAAATAACAGGCTACAATTTCTTTTTATTCACATTATACCACCATTAAGACCTTATATGAAAATCCATTTCCTTAGAATGCCAAATGCTATTTAAAAATTGGAGAGAAGCTGCTGTCTTTAGTAACGTTTTCATGACTTTGTTCATTAAATCTTTTTTAAGTATATTTTATTGAGTATGCTATTACAGTTGTCTCATTTTTTCTCCCCTTTGCCCTGCACCCCACCTCCCATCAGCATTCTCCCATCTTAGTCCGTATCCATGGGTTGTACACATTAGTTCTTGCTTCTTTACTTCCTATACTATTCTTAACCTCCCCCTGCCTATTTCATACCTACCTTTTATGCTTCTTATTCCCTATACCTTTTCCCCATCCTCCTCTCACCCCCTCCCTGCTGATAACCCTCCCTGTGATCTCCATTTCTGTGACTCTTTTCCTTTCCTAGTTGTTTGCTTAGGTTTTGTTTTTGTTTTTCATAGGTTCATTTGTTGCTAGTTGTGAGTTTGTTGTCCTTTTACTGTTCATAGCTTTGATCCTTTTTTTCTTAGACATGTCCCTTTAACATTTCATAGAATAAGGGCTTGGTGATGATGAACTCCTTTAATTTGACCTTAACTGGGAAGCACTTTATCTGCCCTTCCATTCTAAATGAAAGCATTGCTGGGTAGAGTAATCCTGAATGTAGGTCCTTGCCTTTCATGACTTCAAATACTTCTTTCCAGGCCCTTCTTGCTTGTAAGGTCTCTTTGGAGAAATCGGCTGACAATCTTATGGGCACTCCTTTGTAGGTAACTCTCTCCTTTTGTCTTGCTGCTTTTAAGATTCTCTCCTTATCTTTAATCTTGGCTAAGGTAATAATGATGTGCCTTGGTATGTTCCTCCTTGGGTCCACCTTCTTTGGGACTCTCTGAGCTTCCTGGACTTCCTGGAAGTCTATTTCCTTTGCCAGAATAGGGAAGTTCTCCTTTATTATTTGTGCAAATAATTTTTCCACTTGCTCTTCCTCTTGTCCTTCTGGCACCTCTATAATTTGGATGTTGGAATGTTTAAAGATGTCCTGGAGGTTCCTAAGCCTCTCCTCATCTTTTTGAATTCTTGTTTCTTCATTCTTTTCTGATCAGATGTTTCTTTCTTCCTTCTGGTCCACTCCATTGATTTGAGTCCCAGTTTCCTTCCCATCACTGTTGGTTCCCTGCACATTTTCCTTTATTTCACTTAACATAGCCTTCATTTTTTCATCTAATTTGCGACCAAATTCAACCAATTTTGTGAGCATCCTGATTACCAGTCTTTTGAACTGTGCATCTGATAC
>PVKU01013775.1:0-26758 GCA_004027475.1 Anoura caudifer
CTGTATGTGGGGGTGGGGTCCAAGAGGGAACAATGGCGCTTGCTCTACTCTCTCTTGGATTCCAGTCCCTTCTGCTGCTTTCCCCAAGTAAACTGGGCCCTTCTGGTGCTGATTTCCTTATGGGTGGGCTTATGTACATTCTAGGACCCTGAGGGTCTCTCCAACGAACTCTCCTGTGAGGCTGGGAGTCTCTCTCTGCACTTCAACTCCCACAAGTGTTTTCAATCAGTGCTTTTAGGCTTTATTTCCCGGTGCTGGGGCCCTGGGTTGCGTGGTCTGTCTCCCAGTTTTCACCTGGTTTATCTGCGCATGAACGTGTGACTGCCTGGTCAGCCATCTGCCTTGCATACCCGGGGTCTGCCAACCACTGTCTGCGTGCCCGGGACCTCCAACCACTGCTTTTTCCTGCCGGGACCCCTCTCCGTGGGCCACCGACTCCACCCCTCTTACCTGTCAGGATGAACGGTTGTCGGACTTCCTTACAGTTCAATTTTCTGTCAGATCTGGGTTTTTTTTTGTTTCTAAATCTTTGTTGTCCTTAATTTTGGTTGTGCGAGGAGGCACAGTGTGTCTACCTATGCCTCCATCTTGGCCGGAAGTTGTTTGTTCTTTCAAAAAAGATTTTATTTATTTACTTTTTAGAGAAAGGGGAAGGGAAGAAGAGAGAGAGGGAGAGAAAGAGAAACATCAATCAATTGCCTCCTGCAAGTCTCCAACTGGGGACCTGGCCCACAACCCAGGCCTAAACCAGTGATCCTTCGCTTTGCAGGCTAATGCTCAATCCACTGAGCCACAGCCACCAGGGCCCAACTCAAGTTTTAAGGAGCCACATGGTTTCATTCATTCATCGAGAAACAGAAAATCTGAGCTTTACTTAAAGACATCCATAAAACAGACAGTGATTAATGCATCTATATTCAAGAATTTTGACAGTCATCTCCACTGAGATCCCTGGCATCTTGAAGAGCTGTGTAAAACAAAGTAATTTTTACTTTGGGCAATCTGGCCTTGACTTTCTTCTGGTGCCTGCCTTTTCTCTAAGGACACATGATCAGGGAAGGCGATCATATTCATGAAACCTAAGAAATAGATCTTAAATAGCTGGGCCAATCATGGTAATTATTTTTCCTTTTTCTAACTGGTTTGGGAAGGGACAAGTGATTCATCAACAGTAAGACATGAGATGACTTTGCTGGGTGGGTAGCTTTAAAGAATGGTTTCTTAATGTATTATTTTTATAAAAGCCACTGGAAAAAAATAGTAGTTATTGCCCTGGCTGAGTGGCTCAGCTGGTTGGAGCATCATCTCATACACCAAAAGGTTGCAGGTTTGATCCCTGGTCAGGGCACATACCTAGGTTGTGGGTTTGATCACTGGTCAGGACACATGTGGGAAGCAACCAATCAATATTTCAAAACAATGTCTCCCTCTCTCTCTAAAATAAGTAAACATATTCTTGAGTGAGGATTAGTGATCTTATATGCAGATGATGCCTGGACTATGCCAACATCCTACCAACACATGGAAGATGGCAAAGCAGAGAGAATAAGCCTGGATCCTTGATGCTGCGGAGCACAGCAGACAATGAATTAGTTAGCCTGGATCCCCCTAGCTCTGAGCTTCTTAATATGTAAAGTGATAAATTCTGAGTCGAGCTTACTGTTCCTTCTAGCCAAAAGTATCCTGAGAGAGTCGGAAAGGGTATGTTAAGAGAGAAATTATCTGGATCAGACAGAAAAGCCCAGCTCCCTAAGTAGAAACAACTGACAGGGACAGAGATAATAACAATAACCAGCTAAAATTTTTGAAGTGTTACACTGTGCCAGGCACTATCCTAAAGTGCTTCATGAGTCTCATTTAACCTTACAATAATCCTATGAGATACATATTATCATCACTATTTTACAGATACATTAACTGAGGCACAGAGAAGTTATATAATTTGCTTAAGGGCACACAACTGGTACAAGGAAGCGCTGGGACTCAATGTTATGAAACATGGCTCTAGTGCTTGCTTTCCTTAACCTTTATGCAATAGTGCGTCTAACTAAGGGGACAGATGGTCAAAGACCAGCCAAGAAAATGAAAAGCCTACCAAAGATACAAAAGAATCACGGAATCTCATAAGTGGAAGGGGACTAAGCTCCAACCTATTACACCCACAGTCCTCCACAGTCTGGTTCTTGAATAATCAGTAACTCTGAAAAATATTGTTCTAATCCTGCTTGTATATATCTCTAGGGAAGGGAAAGTCTTCACCTCTAGACACAAACCTCTTTTTTTTTTTTTGAGGGAGGGGGGATTATAAAGAGGCAAAACTCATCTTCCCGTTACTTCCTCCCACTAGCCCCAGTTTAGTTCTCTGTGGTAGTCATAAAGAACAAGCTTAGTCTCACTTCCATGTCAGCATCTCACAGAAGACAGCTTTACCTTACTTCCTTTTCTAAACATTCCAAGTTTCATATCATGTGATCTTAAGTCTCCTTGACATTTTGCTTCTAGGATAAAAGAAGCTGTCCTCAAGTTAACAAAGGCCAGTAATGAGGAGTCAGAATGCCACTATTCTAGGTCACAATCCATCAGAAGATACACTGAGCTCAAAACTGAATTTCTTGAGCTGAGGTACTCTTCATTCTCCAAAATTACCTTTAACTACAGTCATTTCCATTTCTGTAATCCTATGTAGAAGGCTGTTCTTACTTTTAGGGCATAAGGATTCCTGGAAACAAATTTTTCTGGGCCAAAACAAGCAAAATTTGTAGCTCAGGGACAAGATAATTTATATACTTTAATTAAAAAGCTTAAAAATAAAAAGCGAGACTAAAGCCAGTATAAAAGTGTTAAAATACAGAGAAATAATTTCCACTTCTCAAGCTTTATTTACTATAGAGGGGAAACTAAGGCTTGGGAGATTTTTGGTGGGAGAAGAAGGGAACTATTTCATATGTAACTTGACCAGAACAAAGCACAGACATTAAGCTCCCAGGAGAGCTTAGGTTTGTGCTTCCCTGCAACCTATCTGTGCACACTATACACTTCATCCAGGCAAACAGAGCAATTTTAAGGCAGGGTGTCTCCTGAGGACACTGAGTGGGCTCAAAGCTGCATGGAGAGGACTATCAGAAGTGGGGGGCAAGGAGAGGGAGGGAGGAAATAAGAAGATACAAGGGATAATGATTGGGAGCCAAGATTTGGCAATTTTCAGGGAGAATACTGCATATTCTCCATAATTTTTTTGACTGCCAAGCAAAGTACCTTCCAGAGCACAGTGAGATTATATATCCTTCTATCAACTCCATACACAACTTTCTAGGCATTAGGCCAAAAAGCATACATTATATAGGGAATAGTCAGAAACAGAAGGGCAGTTTCATTTCTCCCTTTTAATCCACGGCCAAGTAGAGAGAATGCAAGCAAGAAGACAATAACTAGAAGCTAAAATTCTGACATATCCTGTGGCAAAATACCTGTAAACTTTCCTGTCCTTTACTAATTTGTATATCAAGAATAAATGATTTGCAGTTGATGCCCATATTTTTTAGGTTGATTAAAATCTAGGGACTCAAGAGAATGAATAAACAAATTGTGGTATATTCAGTATAGGAGAATACAGGAGAATGTGCAATACAATAGAACAATAAAAAAATTAACTTTTGGTGTTTGCCTTTCTCTGAGGACCCATGATCAGAGAAAGTGACCCTATCCCTGAGCCCTTAGGAGGCGGATCTTAATTAGCTAGATCAATTGGGTTAATTGTTTCCTTTTTGTGACAGGTTTGGGAAGGAACAAGTGATTAAATCATCACCAGTGAGACATAAGGGGACTTTGATGGGTATATATGAACATACACAGAAACATGACTGATCTCAAAACTATTATGCTAAGTAAAAGAGAGCAGATCTCCCTCAAAAAAATACATACAATGTAAGTCTATTTATATGAAGTTCAAGAAAGGGCAAAAGTAGCCTACAGTGATTCATACCTGAAGTGGTGATTAGGGTTTGTGGGAGAAAATACTGATTAGAAATAGGCATAAGGAACCCTTCAGGGGTGATGGAAATATTCTATCTTGTCTGGGGTACTGGTTATATGGGGGTATACTACAATTGTCAAAACTTAACTGAATGCTTAAGATCATATGTTACTTCACACATACACAAACCGCCCCCCCCCCGCCACTTCTGCTGCAACACACACAAAGGAAAAGTGCCCTTAGACAGTGGGGAGTCAAGACAGTGGGGAAAAACATCCATAGGGTTAAGATGGTAGGTTAAAAACAAAACTGTTTAGGTGCTCATGCACCACAAGCTTATTCTTACCTTCTTTGACATCAGCATAAGGAGTTAAAAAAAAAAAACACTACAGTTTTTGAGCAACATTATAAACCTGGTTCTTTCATGCACATCAACTCACATCTACCATGAGTAGGTATGCAACTATCTCAAGGTCACACCACTACTAAGTGACAGAACCAGACAACAGAACTGTGGTACTGATTCTAAAGTCTATGTTCTTGCTATCACTTTATTTTCTTTCTTTTTTTCATTAAATTTATTGGGGTAACACTGGTTAATAAGATTATATATGTTTCAAGTGTACATTTCTGATTCATGACCTGTATACTGCATTGTGTGCCCACCACCCAAAGTCAAATCATCTTCTGTTACCATATATTTGACCCCCATTAACCTTTACTAACTCCCTACCCCCTTCCCTCTGCTAACCACCATACTGTTTTCTATGTCTATGAGTTTTTGTTTGTTTGCTTTTCTTGTTTATTTGTTCTTTCGGTTTTATATTCTACATGAGTGAAATAATATGGTTCTTAACTTTTTGACTTATTTCACTTAGCATGATATTCTCAAGGTCCATCCATGTTATCATAAATGGCAGTATTTCTTTCCTTATGGCTGAGTACATTCCATTGTATATATGTACCACATCTTCTTTATCCAATTATTTATTGAAGGACACTCTGGTTGTTTCCATGTTTTGGTCACCGTGAATAACACTGCAATAAACATAGGGGTATATAAGTCTTTGTGAATAAATCTTTTCATATTTTTTAGGTAGATACCCAGAAGAAGGGTTGCTGGGTCACATGGTAACTCCATTCTTATTTTTTTTTTTTGAGGAGCCACTATACTGTTTTCCATAGTGGCTGTACCAGTTTACATTCACAACAGCAGTGTGATAACAGCAATTCTTTTTAAAAACTTCTTTATTTATTTATTTTTAGAAAGAGGGGAAGAGAGGGAGAGAACATCAATGCAAGAGAGAAACATCAATCAGCTGCCTCTCAGACATACCCCAGCAGGGTACCAGATCCATGACCAGGCATGTGGCCTCACCAGAATTGAACTGCCGATTCTTGGCTTTACAGGATGACGCCCAACCAAGCCATACTGGTCAGGATGATAACAGCCACTCTAACAGGTGTAAGGTGGTATTTCCCTAATTGTTTCTAATATTACTTAATCCCAACAAAACTTTTCGTTAGAGCTTTTCTCAGATGAAGAAATCAAAGCTTGAAGAAATTAAATAACATTTCCAAGTTAATACTAGAGTGTCAAGGGCAGAATTCCAACCTAGCTGTGTCTGATCCTGAAGCCAAAGTTCTCAGTGTCCCAAGATGGACATGCAGGAGACTTTTAGGGTGAGATGTGTGGGATGGGAGGGGTCCCTATATTTAAGGCCTCTCTTTAGACTGTGAATGTCAATGGGGGACATATTTTGGGTTCAAACTTAGGTTTGTAAACTCTCTCATCTTTCCTCTTATTCTGGGTCACGCCTCAAGACTTTAATTTTTTACAGTTTACATAAAGTATCTTATTTAACCTTCACAAGGTATAAAATATTACCTCCATTATATAAATAAAATATTAACATTCAGAAATATTAAGTCATTTGTTCATGGCTATACAGTAAGTGTAAAGAGCCAGAATTCAAATCCAGGTCTTCTTGATTTCAAAATTGCATGTCCTTTTCATTAAATGCCTAAAGGACAAAACATAAAACAAAAAAAAGTATGAAAATGGCATGCTTAAAGAAGTAAATGGCTCAAGAGCCCTTGGGAAAAGGGCAGGAAAGAAGGCCCTACTGAGCTATAAATGAGAGATATGGGATCAACACTCCCTTCTCTTCAAAGAGAGAAAACATAACATGGGGGAATAGAGTATAAAGTACTTAATGAAACATGTAAAGCTATGGTTAAGTGATAGTCATGTAATCCTTGAAGGACTTCAGAAGTCAACTATCATAGGTTTCACTAGTACTAGGCCAAGAAAAATAAGGCTCTGGCTGGTGTAGCTCAGTGGATTGAGCAAAGGCTTTAAACCAAAGGGTCATTGGTTCGATTGCCAGTCAGGGCACATGCCTGGGTTGCAGGCCAGATGTCCAGTGGGGGGCACACGAGAGGCAAGCACACATTCCACACATTGCTATTTCTCTCCCTCTCCTCCTTCCCCTCTCTCTAAAAATAAATAAATAAAATCTTAAAAAATTGCAATTGTGTCAATTTGCTATTTGCAGGGAAGCATGAGAAAATCATTCTGTTCTATACAAAAGGATTCACTGGTGTGGTAAGGAAGGCCACAGGAGTTGGCTAATGTCCAGAGCAATTCCTTAGAAAAGTAAAGAGAGAGCCTGGCTGGTGTGGCTCAGTAGAATGAGTGCTGGACTGTGAACCATAGGGTCACTGGTTCAATTCCCAGGCAGGGCACATGCCTCAATTGTGGGTCAGGTCCCTAGTCGGGGGCGCTTGAGAGGTAACTACACACTGGTGCTTCTCTTCCTCTCTCCCTCCCTTCCTACCTCTAAGTAAAATTTAAAAAAAAGAAAGAAACAAGATTAAAATGTTTTAAACATGCACCTTTTTCTTTGCTCAATATCTATCATGGCTATACCTGCCCAGAAATGAGAACTACAGGCACTTAGATCAATGGACTGACATGTTGGTTGGGCTTCATTGTAGTTTCTATTGGCTTCTCTACATCCTTGGCCCAAAATGCCCATTTTACTTCCTAGAGTAAAACAAAACAAATTTCCTTTTTTTTGTTGTTTACTCCCATTATATTATTTACATTATCAATCTTTTTAAAAGTATATTTTATTAATTGTGCTGTTACAGATACCCCAATTTCTCCCCTCTCCACCTGGTACATCCCTTCCCTCCAGCAATCCCCCCACTTTTGTTCATGTCCAGGGGTCATGCACATGAATTCTTTGGCTTCTCCATTTCCTATGCTATTCTTAACATTCCCCTGTCTATTCTGTACCTACAAATTAAGCTTCTAAATCCCTGTACCTTTTTCCCCATTCTCCCCCTTCCCCTTACCAGCCGATAACCCTCCATGTGATCTCCATTTCTATGATTCTCTTCCTGTTCTAGTTGTTTCCTGAGTTTGTATCTGTTTTTTTTTTTTACATTCAGTTGTTGACAGTTGTGAGTTTGTTGTCATTTACTGATCATAGTTTTGATTTTCTTCTTTTTTCTTAAGTAAGTCCCTTTAACATTTCATATAATAAAGTCTTGGTGATGATGAACTCCTTGAACTTGACCTTGTCTGGGAAGCACTTTATCTGCCCTTCCATTCTATATGACAGCTTTGCTGGATACAGTAATCTTGGTTGTAGTTCTTGCTTTTCATCACTCTGAATACTTCTTACCAATCCCTTCTTGCCTGCAAAGTTTCTTTTGAGAAGTCACCTGACAGTCTTATGGAAACTCCTCTGTAACCAACTCTCCTTTTCTCTTACTGCTTTTAGGATTCTCTCTTTACCTTTAATCTTTGGCATTTTAATTGTGATTTGTTTTGGTGTAGTCCTCTTTGGGTCCAACTTGTTTGGAACTCTCTGTGCTTCCTAGACTTGTATGTCTATTTCCTTCACCAAATTAGGAAAGTTTTCTTTCAAATAGTTTTCAATCTCTTGCTCTTCTCTTCTCCTTCTGGCATCCTTATGATTCGGATATTGGCACATTTGGAGATGTCCCAGAGTCTTCTTATTCTCTCCTTGTTTTTTAGTATATTTTATTGATTATGTTATTACAGTTGCCCCATTTTTTTCTCCCAAAGGAAAAATTTTTCCTCTCTGCCCTGCACCCCCATCCCACCATCATTCCTCCACCTTGGTTTATGTCCACGGGTCATACATACAAGTTCTTTGGTTTTCCCATTTCTTATACTATTCTTAACTCTCCCCTGTCTATTTTGTACCTACAAATTATGCTTCTTATTCCCTGTTCTTCCCCCCAATCTTCCCCTTCTCCCTCCCTGCTGATAACCCTCTATGTGATCTCCATTTCTATGATTCTGTTTCTGTTCTAGAAGTTTGCTTGGTTTGTTTGTTTTTTAGGTTCAGCTGTTGATAGTTGTGAGTTTGTTGCCATTTCATTGTTCATATTTTTTATCTTCTTTTTCTCAGATGAGCCACTTTAACATTTCATATAATAAGGGCTTGGTGATGATGAACTCCTTGAACTTGACCTTATCTGGGAAGCACTTCACCTGCCCTTCCATTCTAAATGATAGCTTTGCTGCACAGAGCAATCTTGGATGTAGGTCCTTGCCTTTTATAACTTGGAATATTGCTTCCAGCCCCATCTTTCCTACAAGGTTTCTTTTAAGAAATCAGCTGATAGTCTTATGAGAACTCCTTTTAGGTAATTTTCTCCTTCTCTCTTGCTGCTTAAGATTCTCTCCTTATCTTTAATCTTGGCTAATGTAATTATGATGTGTCTTGGTGTGTTCCTCCTTGGGTCCAATGTCTTTGGCACTCTCTGAGCTTCTTGGACTTCCCGGAAGTCTATTTCCTTTGCCAGATTGGAGAAGTTCTCCTCCATTATTTGTTCAAGTAAGTTTTCCATTTCTTGCTCTTTCTCTTCTCCTTCTGGCACCCCTATGATTCAGATGTTGGAATGTTTAAAGTTGTTCTGGAGGTTCCTAAGCCTCTCTTCATTTCTTTGAATTCTTGTTTCTTCATTGTGTGCCATTTGAATGTTTATTTCTTCCTTCTGCTACAAATCACTGATTTGAGTCTTGGTTTCCCTGTACACTGTTCTTTATTTCACTTTGCATAGCCTTCACTTCTTCCTCTATTTTGTGCCCATACTCTATTTTGCGATCATTTCTGTGAGCATCCTGATTACCAGTGTTTTGAACTTTGCATCTGATAGGCTGGCTGTCTCTTCATCACTTAGTTCTATTTTTGGAGTTTTGATCTGTTCTTTCACTTGGGCCATACTTTTTGTCTCAGTGTGCCTGTTGCATAATAAGGGGCAGAGACTTAGGTATTCGCCAAGGTAGGGCAACCCAAGTCAATGTGTTGTGGTGCTGTATGTGGGGCAGGGTCTGAGAGCAAACAATGCTGCTTACCCAGCTCTCGGCAGGCTTTCAGTCACTTCCCCCACCCACAAGCAAATTGGGTCCTTCTATCACCTATTTTTGGTAGGTGGGTTCGTGTATATTCTAGGACCCTGTGGGTCTCTCCAACGAACTCTCCTGTGAGGTTTGGAGTTTCTCCTGCTGCCACAACCCCACAGGTTTTTACAGCCAGAGGTTTTTAGGCTTTATTTCCCCATGTTGGAACCCTGGGTTGCACGGTCTGTCTCGCTCCCCACTTGTTCCTCTTGGTTTATCTGCACTCAAATGTGGGACTGCCCAGTCCACCAGCTGCCACCTTGCCACAAGTTCTTTCCATCTTGGCTGCTCATCTCTGCTCCTCCTACCAGTCTGGGTGAAAGTTTCTTCTTTAACTCCTTGGTTGTTGAACTTCCATATAGTTTGATTTTTCTGGAAGTTCAGGTTATTTTTTGTTTTTAAATTTGTTGTTGTCCTTATTTTGAATGTGTGAGGAGGCAAAGTGTATTTACCTACACCTCCATCTTGGCCAGAAGTTTCTTTCCTTTTTTTTTTTTTTTTTAAGTCTTGTTTCTTCATTCTGTACTGGCTCACTGTTTATTGCTCTTTGTGTTCCAAATCGCTGATATGAACCTCAGCTTCCTTCTCTTCACTGTTGATTCCCTGTGGATTTTTCTTTATTCATTTAGTGTAGCCTTCATTTCTTCCCTTATGTGTCTGCTGTACTCAATGAGTCCTCTGAGCATCCTGATAACCAATGTTTTGTACTCTGCATCTGAGAGGTTGACTATCTCCTTGTTGCTTAGTTCTTTTTGTGGTGTTTTCATCTGTTCTTTTATTTGGGCTATATGTCTTTGTCTTCTCAATTTAGCAGCCTCACTGTGTTTGTTTCTGTGTATTAGATAGAGCTGCTTTGACTCCCTGTGTTGGTGCACATGTTTCATTTTAAGGGGCAGAACCTCAGGTATTTGCCAGGGTAGGGTAACCAACCACTCTGCTGCTTTATGGTGCTGTATGTGGGGGAGGGGTCAGAGAGGGAAGAATGCCACTTCTTGACTCTCACCCGTTTCCAGTCATTTCCCCCACTTCGCATGCGTGACTGGCGCCCTTCCAGCTGCTCCTCTGGTGCTGAATCCCAGAGTGTGTGAGTTTCATATGTTCTAGGACCATGGGGTCTTTTACACAGATTCTCCTGAGACACCAGCAGTTGCTTCTGCCACTCCAGCCCCCACTGGTTTTTACAGCCAGGAGTTACGAGGCTTTATTTCCCCAGTGCTAGAACCCTGGGCTGCATGGTCTGGCCTGGGGCTGGGATCACTCACTCCCCAGGTGTCCCTCCTGGCTTTCATCTACCACACGTAAATGTGGGACTGCCTGTTCTGCTGGCCACCACCTCACCACTGCCACACCTCGTCCTCTATGCCCCTCCTACCTGTCTGGATGAATATTTCTGCTTTAAATCCTTGGTTGTCAAACTTCTATACAGTTCAATTTTCTGACAGTTCTGGTTGCTTTTTGTTTTGAGGCTGCTTATGGTCATTCTTATGATTGTGTGAGGAGGTGAAGCATGTCTACCTACACCTCCATCTTGGCCGGAAGTCCCCAAGTATCCTCTTCTTTTAAACAAAGAACAGTAGTGAGGTGTTTCCTTCTGCTGCTTCCATTTTCTTTAGCTGTATCATAGTAATGCCACTATGCAGAAAAATCATAGAATCTTAAGGATGGAAAGCACCTTGAAGGTTCATGTTGTCTTTTCCTATACCCTGACAAAATTGCTTCCAACTCAACCCTAAGCATAGGGGTCAAAGTAATTGTGTGAAATCATTTTTTGATCATATTATGCCTTTGTTCAACACCCTCCAATGGCTCAGAGCAAACGCTCAACTCCTTAAAATGACCTATAAAACCTTAAAATTACCACTAGTTTGCCATCAGATCCCATCTCTTCCTTTCCTCCCACTTACACAATTCCAGTCAAACTGGCTCCTTGCTGTGACCTGAGCCCACTTTAGGGTGATTATTTTTTACTGTTCCTTCTGCCTAGAATGATCTCTCAGATAACAGCACGGCTTGCTTACTCAGTCTTCTCAGGTCTTTACTCAAATACTTTTTCAGTGAGCCTTTCTCTGGTCACAATAACTAAAGTTACAAAACACCAAATACTTCCTATCCTACTTCTTAAGGCATGACCCACAAAAAGTTACTCAGAAAGATACTAAACAGACTTTTTGCTCATCTTTGCTTAATTGATGAATTTGAAGTTTGTTTTCCTCTGAGACAGAAGACAATTGCATAACAAAAAGTTGACATCTCACTTACAGAGGCTCACAGTAGCCCAAAACAAGGGAACAAACTTATGGACCACCTCTTGAGCCTCTTTCAATCCTTCAAATATATAAATATCCATGCATGGGAGCATTAAAGGGGAAGAGAACAAGACCCACTATAATTTCTCAAGTATCCCTGAAGTAAAACATAAGAGAAACATAATATTCTTGACTTCTTTTATTTACAAGATCCAGAGGGGGAATTTTCTTTGTATGAATGAACCACCTTTCGTTTCTAAAGCAATAAGGTACAGGAGAAGACACATGCTATGATCTGCTATGACAAGGAACTCATAGTGAGCTGAGTGAAATCTCCCAATAAGATGAAAAAGCTAGGAAAGTGACTACGGAAAACACAGAAGCTACTCCCAAGGAATCCAAGTCCAGACCAAGTGGTATGTAAATGTAACATCCACAAGGATCTGTCATATTTGAGTGGAAGAAAAAGAAGGAAAGACAAGTTAAGAAAAAGCTGCCAAATCCTGACTTAGCTTTAAAGTTACCCAAATAAGCAAGGCTGCTTCAGATATAAAGACAAATTTCCTCTGGTCTAGAAGGCCAGAGTTTGACTTAGACTTGGCATAAGCCCAACTGACTGCAGCAGCAGCAGCAGCAGCAGCAGCATGATTTACAAATAGGTGATAGATGTTTCCTACCACATCCTCTCCAATAAAATCACATTAAGAAGATAATATATCATTACAGTGTTTATAGTAAACAGCAAATTCTGATAGAAAAGATAAAATACCATATACCGTTCTTGAAACATTTTATTTCACAGCTCTACATACAGTTACGGTATTAATGTCATATATCACTGAAGCAATATTTTTAACAGATTAAAATGATGGTGTGTTTATGTTCTATCTGCTCACTGGTCCGCAGGTCAGCCAATCTGATCCAGGGCTCCATGGCAACAGACTAAGAGCTGCAAGATAAGATTCCCCTTATCATATTTTTTAAAATAAAGCATTTTCCACAGAAACTGCTACAAATACCGTTAAAGAGTAGCCTCTACAAATAAGAAATGCTGCCATTCTGATATACTAAAAATGAATAGTGGGGCCCTGGCTGGTGTGGCTCAGTGGATTGAGTGCTGGCCTGCCAACTGAGGGGTCATCGGTTTAATTCCTGATCAGGGTGCATGCCTGGGTTGTGGCCCAAGTCCCTAGTTGAGGGCATCACATTGATGTTTTTTTTCCCCCTCTCTTCTTCCCTTCTTCTCTTTCTAAAAGCAAATAAATAAAATCTTTAAAATCATGAATAGTGGGGAAAAAAGTCAATAGCAATGACAATCTATTCAAATAACAAGGGATCTCTAAACTCCGGAGATTTTGCCTTGTTTAATTTCAGTAGAGAATTTCATAATTCCTCGAACTGTGAAAAACCAACTCCAGGACAAAATGAGGGATTAGTACAAGGGGAGTGCTGCCTAGCTAAAATCACAATATTGAAGCTTCCTATGCCATGGTATACAGAGAGCTAGAAGTTTTAATTCGAGACTGCTAACCTTTGTCAGTCTTCCATAACTTTTTTGGAATATTAAAATGAGTACTAAAAGAGATCACTAAGCTCTTATACTCCATATTCTCAAATCCCAGTCAGCTCATACAGTCCTTGGAATATGATGTCTGTCCTCTTCTCTATACTCCCTGTCCCCCACCACCACTGCCCTACTATAAGAAAAAGACAGCCATATCCAAATGAGGAAATAATACATTTGCTCTTCACATACCATGTGCCCCTATTCCTTCTCCCTCAGCTGCAGACATCCTCAAAGAGGAAATAGATTAATTACAAACTAGATGAGACTAGACAAAAAACCTCATCATTCTCCCTAACGTGCTCATTAACATTCTAAAATCCACCTGACTTACAAAGTATTCCCCTTTCCTGGCGTGCTTTTCACCAATAATTGATGCAATTATCTCTGGCTACAAGTACCTTTGGTCCCTACCTTCTAGTATATGGTGGTAAGTGAATCCTGAGAAGTATAATCTGAGATGTCAGGGTTAAAATTAGCTTGGAAACTATATTTTCATCTGGCTCACATTGTTGCATTTTGTTTTAATCATTTTAAAGTGCACAGTTCAGTGACATTAAGTACATTCACATTATTGTACATTATAGGACAAAAAATGGTCTTAGGCACAAGGATTCCATGGTATTAAGAAACTATAGTCATTCTTTCCTTTTAAAAAAGATTTTATTTTTAGAAAGAGGGGAAGGGAGGAAGAAAGAGAGGGAGAGAAATGTCAATTTGTGGTTGTCTCTTGTGCACCCTACTAGGGACCTGGCCTACAATCCAGGCATGTGCTCTGACTTGGAATTGAACCAGCAACCCTTTTGTTCACAGGCTTGCACTAAATCCACTGAGTCACACTAGCTAGGGCTGTAGTCATTCTTTCTCTGATGATTTACTATACATGTATTTACTGTATAAGATACATATTAAGAATTACAGTGAATATGAAGAATAAACAGTCAATGTTAAGAATATCTGCCCTGGCTAGTGTAGCTCAGTGGATTGACCATGAGCTGTGAATCAAAGGGTTGCTGGTTCAATTCCCGGTCAGGGGACATGCCTGGGTTGCAGGCCAGGTCCCCAGTGGGGGCCACGTGAGAGGCAATTGCACACGGATGTTTCTTTCCCTCTCTTTCTCTCTCCTTCCCCTCTAAAAATAAATAAAATAAAATCTTAAAAAAAAGAGTATCTGACAATACTGCCTAGTAAAAACAGTTATCAACATGTGTATGTTTTTCACATGCTGAATGTGGTTTCTTATAGGCACATGTCAGTTTCCAAACACATCCAAAGCAGATGGAGATCTATATCTAATTTGTCAGCACTGAGTTCAAGGGGACCCAATCCATTAAGGCAGACTAACATGAAAAGCAACAACAGAGTACCAGAAATTCCTAGAACAGCAAAACCTTTCCTATTACTATTTCAAATTCCCCAAGAATTCTTAAGGAGACAACCCAAAAAGTAGGGTAGAAACAACTGTAGTGGAAGTCATAAATTCTATCAAAGTTAAGAAAGTAACTGCAAATAAAATCACTACTAGACCTCTGTCTACATCAGTTTCCTCTATATCTTCATACAAGAAAAACAAAACATTTCGCTTTGGTCCTATAACTTTTTTCTTTTTTTAAAGATCCTGCACCAGTATTGTATGCAAAGAATGACAGCATGTTTATTAATCTCAAAAAGAGGAGAAGCTGCAAGATGAAGACATTTTCTCACTAATAACTGCTTCCCAGTATGAAAGCCTCAGGCTCTGATTACAGGGGGCTATCTTCCTCAAATAATTAACAGCAGCAGCTACTACTTACTGAGCATTTACTGTGTTCCAAACACTATGCTCAGGGATTTACATAAATCATCACATACATCTTCATCATAACACTTTTGAAATTTTACATTCAGATACTAACAGTAAAGATTTAAACATTTTTCATTGTTGTTTTACTGTTAGAAAAGTACTATAGGCTTTTTTATACTAATAGAAAACATACATATAAGAAAAATTACCCATTATTATAACTCAGAGATAACTACTATTAATATCAGCAATGCTTTGAGATATATTTTTCTAAACTTGTTTCCTTACTTGTATGGAATTTGTTTGTATCCACACTGGATATGTTTCCACATCCAATTAATTCTTATGTAATTTACATTATATAGAATATTTTTATACAGTGCTTTTTACTATTACTAAAGCTGTAACCAGTTTTGCATTACTTTTAACAGTCATTTTAATAGCTATCTAATATTCTACCACATTCCTATACCATAATTTAACTATTTCCTTATTAAATTTTTAAAAAGCTGTTAATTTTTATAATAAAATAATGCTGTGATGAGTTTCTTTGTCTAAATCTTTATTTACATTTCTCATCAACTCCCTAAAATAAATACATTCAGGACTTCTGTAAATAAAAAAAGTCCTCTCTTAATTCACTTCAGGTAACAGAAGCAAGGACAGTCACACTAGTTAATTACAGTGTTTTCCAACTGTTCCCCCAGCAACATATAATGTCCACTTAGCACATCCCATGGCAGTGCCTGGACTTTAAGGACATTCACCCAGGCAAGCTTCTTTTTATTTTTCCTTCAGCTCATGCCCCTTTTTAGTAATATTGACTCTCCCCACACTTTTTGCTGGAGGTATGTACCCCATACTCCTTAAGACTCACTGGTTTAAGAAAATTAATAGGGAGGAAAGGATTAAAAAGTTACACAAGGAGATATTCTCTTTGTCATTAATGTTACCACCTTACTAGCTCTTATGGGTGTACCTGGGCAGTTTAGAAAGCAATCTAAAAGGGGAAGCCTCAAAAGCCATAGAAGAATAACACTAGGTCTTTAATGTGAAATTAAAAGAAGGTAAAAGGGCATGGAGATACCAGCTATGTTAGTATCTGTGATTTGACATTTGGTTCATTTAAGATCCTAGATTTTTTAAAGCTAAAATTTAGAGTGTTTACTTTTATTTTTAAAAGATTTTATTTATTTATTTTTAGACAGAGGGGAAGGGTGGGAGAAAGAGAGGGAGAGAAACATCAATGTGTGGTTGCCTCTCATGTGACCCCCCCTACTGGGGACCTGGCCTGCAACCTAGGCATGTGCCCTGACTGGGAATCAAACTGGTGACCCTTTGGTTCACAGGCCTGCGTTCAATCCACTGAGCCACACCAGCTAGGGCTAAAGAGTTTTTAATACATAGTACTTCATATTCTTAATACTTTCACAAATACTGGGTTAGCCAAAAAGTCTGTTACATTTTTTCCGTACAATGCTTAGTTATCTTTAACTTCATTCATAACAATTCTGTTAGACTGTATTGTGACAGTTGTCATATCAGTGTGCATTTAAAAAAAATCAAAATCAGTACATTTTTGTGCAGCCATTTTAATATTGAATATGGAAAAAATACACAACATTTTTGGTGTATTATGCTTCATTATTTTAAGAAGGGTAAAAACACAACTGAAATGCAAAGAAAGATCTATGTGCAATATACAAAGAAGATGCTGATACTGATCAAACATGTCAAAAGTGGTTTGCGAAGTTTCTTGGTAATATTGACATTTTGGCCAAATAATTCTTTGCTGTGGGGCTGTCTTATGTACTGAAAGATGTTCAAGCAGCACCCATGGTCCCTATCCTCTTAGGAGCCAATAGCGGGAGATAACTGACATATTCAAAATATCCAAATCAATAAAGTTATTGGTGAAAAAAATGTGTCTTTTTTGGCCAACCCAATACGTGGAGGAAGAACATCACATCAATTCACACAGAGAAAAGCAGAAGATACAGAATTTCAGAGATAGACAATAAAGGTGTAAGTATCCTAAGATTTTAAAGTAGATCAGAATCAGTGGTCGAAAATATAAAACAAAACAAAAGCAACCAAACACTGTCTGCACAAGTCAAAAGTTTAAAGAAAGAAGAGAGCTGTTAATCTGAGGAAACGTTAATAATTTAGCTGATAAGCATCAAATTAGAAAAGATACTGATCAACTGTGGCAAATTTAAGCTTAAACATTTTGATCATACTGTATTTTGCCATGTACAATGCACACGTTTTTGCCCAAAGTTTTTAAGGGAAAAATAGGGACATGCATTATACATGAGCAGTACTAATTATCATGCATAATGCAAATTAGCACTAAACCGTGGGTGCTCATTTTACATGGCTAAATACAGTACATTCATTTAAAAAATTTAATATCCTTAATGGCTTGAAAGTCTCTTTATTTCCTCAAAAATTATAGGTGACCTGTAGATATAAATGGTATTACCCTGTTTAATTTTTAAATATTAATAATAATGGCTAATGCTAAATAAATAAGCCTTTAAGATGACCAGGGACTATCTTAAAGGATTTATATGTATTATTTTAATCCTCAAAACAACCCTAGTAGGTGGATGCGATTATATCACTTCATATTTTACACATGAAGAAATGGAGGAGCTAAGTAATTAGTCCAAGGTTACAGAACCAGCAATTGGCATAGCTGGGAATTGAACTCGAGCGGCCCAAACCACAGTCAGAGCATTTAGCCACTATACTTTTCCAAAAAAGAAGCTCCTAAGAGACTATATGGCAGTGGGTGTGGGTGGGTTAGGAGAGGAGAACACCAGAGAGAAATATATACAGTAACTCTCAGGTACAGAAATAATCATTATCAATTTCACCAAAAAGTTGTTCCAACATATATCTCATTTTTAGCCATCCCAAATAGGATGATGCTAAACATCTTTTGCAAAAGTTGTTTTTGATCTTTTCTTCCTCCTTAAAAAAAAATGGAAAAAAAGGAATGATGAAAAGAAACGAAAATCTTCTTCAATATCTTTCAACATCTTTTCTTTCCTTTGACCTTTTCAAAACCTTGGTTAGAAAACAAAGATGAAAAAAGAAGGCACTTTCAGTTGAAATAAAAAGACTTCTTAATAATATTTTCATTGCTAATGACTGAAATATTTAACAAAAACTTTAGGTCTATCCCACCCATTCTCAAATGAGAGGAAAACCAAGTTAACAAAGCCCTCATCTTTTAAATTTCTACAGCAGTTTTCTTCCCCCTCAAAGGCTGGCTATTCCTGTCCCCGCTGCAGACAGGGAACTGCTCCCAGTGACGTCAGAGCAGTCTCCCAGCAACGATTAATAAGGGTTGTCCACCACAGGGGTTTCCTGAAAAGCTAGCAAGAAATTATCCACATATTTGCTGCAATATTGAGATGCCACGACGCAATGGAATTTCTCTTAACCCTTAAAGCTCCAGTCTCTGGCAAGTTTCTAAATAGGTTATTTTCTAGAATGCCCCTAGTTTACCCTAGCATTATCTCTACCCACCCACCCTTCTCTCCAAATAAAATTAGAATTTTGTTAGTTTGAAATATTTATGGCATATTACTATAATTGAATAATCATAAAAATAGGACTGCATAATATAAACTGAAAAACAGACATTACTCTTTTCACTTCACATGTATAACTTAGAATAATGAAAGCACAGAACAGTAAAGAGTATCAGGATAGAAAGTAAAACAGTACGCCCTGGCTGGTGTGGCTCAGTTGCTTGGGTATCCTCTCACAAATGGAAAGGTCTCAGGTTAGATCCCCAGTCAGGGCATGTGCCTAAGTTGCAAGTTAGGAGTAACCAGTTGATGTTTCTTACATTGATGTTTCTCTCCCTCGCTTTCTCCCTCCCTTCCCCTATCTAAAAAAAGGAAAGAAATAAAACATTAAGTTCTTAAAGGCACTTTCCCACATATGCTGTCCAAACAACATCCACAGACAGGAAACATTAAATCTTCCTAGGCTCCAGTCTACTGAATTTTTCACAATGACCTTTGCAGGCAGCCCTCCAGAGACCACTGGTATCAAAATGGAGTTGCATAAAAAGCAGCAGGAAGCTCAAGCACTTAATCTAAAAGAAGGTAAGTTAGGTTCACACCTAAGAGTATATCTAACAATTTCTTCCTAAAGCTTTGCTTTAGCTCTATACATTCAAAATGAGAGTTTAACCACAGTGGCAAGGAATTTTACATAACTACCTATTTTTGAGGTCTGCTTCAACAGTGTACAAACTGCATGCTCAGGACCAGTGCAAATAAGATAAATTCCAAACTCCAAAACTCAACCTAGAATTATTCATAGATGACAGGTTCCAGAAACCTGATTATGAGCCCTTTTCATTTCATATTTAGAAAAAACAACTAGGCAGAATTCATTAGCAGTAGGATATGCAGGGTTAATTCAGGCATGCTGCTTCAGCAATCCTGACTGTGGCTTCAACCTATTCTAAAAGGAAACAAATAAAATAGCATCCCTTATCATTAACAACATCCCACTTTGCCTTCAGCTCTGTTCAATGCACCCAGTTATCAAGGCATAGATGGGAGAACGCACCAGTTCTGATGGATTTTTCTTCTTCCTTCTCTGTCCCCTCCCGCTTAGAAGAAAAAGACTGCAAACAAAATCACTACGTCACTGGAGGTAGAGGGAATCCCATCTCGGCACCCTTTAGAAACCAAGGCCAGCAAACAAAAAACAAGCTAATTATGAAAAATAAACAAATAAGTAATCCAAAATACGAAGCAGTAAACCCACAGAGAAATTCTTATGACTGTAAGTCAAAAGGCATGTTTCGGTTAAAAGACTGAAAAAATTCCTCCTAAGATGTTCCTAATCAAAAAAGCTTCCTAGACACAGCAAAAGCGACACATTTCTTCCTATCACATTCAAAGACTAAGGGACAGTTATGTAAAGACATAGGACGGAGAGACATATTCACCAGCTGGGTGTGGAGAGCTGTGGAATGACACAGGGAAGGATATTTATAGGGGATTCCCTGCTTCCTGCAATGTGCGTCAACAGCATCACCAAAGAGAAAAGAGATCACCACTATTCTCAGAAGCCAAATCTGAATGAAGCATCACTTGAAATAGACATGGAAGAGGTGGAATCCGGATAAAGTAAAAGTTCCAGAAAACCCAATTTAAAAAATATTTTAAAGATAAAAAAACAGCAAACAAAAATGCCCACAAAGCGCCCACAAAACTTAACACTTAAACATTCTCTAATTTCCCTAGTGTGTGTAATACAGTTAAATTGGCCAAGATACAAAAGATACCTATCTTTCTAGCTTCTTCCCTAACCAGTCTGTGGAGTTCAAGGACTTTTATATAAAGAAAGAAAAATTATCCAAAACTCACCCCAGGTGGATCTGCACTTAAACCAACAGCGAGCTCACATTATTAATGGAGACCTCATTGTAAGAATCTGTTCTGCCGGAATTTTGCTGGAAGAAATTCCATCTGGGAAACCCGTGCCTCTTCCCCCACCCACAGTCCCTTCCTGCCCCCTTCACCCTTGAATGAAGCGCTACTGATCCTTGCTGCTGCGTCTCCAGCAAGCTAATTGCTCTGACAAGCAGCTCTGAGGCAGTCCATGGCCCAGCTGTTCAGAGGGATGTCACCTAGAGCTCTGCCAACAGTCACACTCGTGTGCACGCGCAAACGCGTGAGCGCGCACACATACAGGCTGCAAGAGCACCCCCTCCCACCTCCTTTTCTCGCTCTCATTCAAGCACTTCAGTGACAAGCCTGCCTCCACACTGCTCTGAGGATGGTTTTTAAAGACACAGCAGCAGCTCTTTTCTGCTGCATATGCTGAGATGCCAAAATAGAGTCTTATTAGAGAAAAATGACAAGTTGTGCGTATGTATTGAATTAAAAGCTCACTTTTAAAATTATTTTGCTTTTTTCTCACCTGCAAAATAACTGAGGCCAGAAAAATGGTCTTTGCCTTAAAGCTACTGAGCGGAGAAATTAAGACCAAACCTAGTTACAGAGAATTTTCTCTCCATCAAGCTATATTTAGTAAAGTCACTTTTCATTTTTGGGAAGAAGGTAAGCAACATAGGACACTAGTAGTATCTGTTCCTTTTCTATATCTGTCCCTGAAAGGATAGTGAGAAGACTTTGGCCATAAAATGGGAAAATGAGGAAATTGTGAAGGCACCTTACTGATAGAACTGATGCAAATGGATGTGAACAGACTATGAGAATGGAGGTGAGGATAAATAGATTAAAATAAAGTAAGTAGGCACTGGCTGGGTAGCTCCATTGGTCAGAGCATTGTCCCCATACCACCAAGGTTGCAGGTTTGGTCCTGGGTCAAGGCACATACAAGAATCAACCAATGAATGCATAAATAAGGGGATCAACAAATCGATGTTGCTTTCTCTCTCTCCCCCCCCTCCCTATCACTCTCTAAAATCAATAAATTTTAAAAAATAAAATAAAATAAAGTAAGTGGTACAAAGGACACAAGGAAAGAACAGTAATAGTTCTTCAAAGTATGCATGGCTTTGGGACAGAAGACATAGAGATGATGCCAGGCCCCAATTTTTAAGGACCTAAGGAAAGGTAGTAATGATCTCTATTCCTACAAGTCATGGATATTATAGGTGGTGCAAGGTCTGCAACAGCATAAAATAACATATGGGTAGGGCCCAGGCATGTGAGGAAAACCATAAAACCTGTCACAAAGACAACCAGTCAGTTAAACGCATATCTGTTGTGTACTTATGTTCTTACTATGGGCCAGACACTACGATATGCTCTAGGAATATAAGACAGATCTGTTAAGGGTCATACAGAAGAAGAAATAAAAGAGGATTCAGTTTTTTCTCTGAATGAAATGAGAAGCCATTTGAGGGTTAGAAGATTGATCCTGAAGGGCCAAACGGAAGACTGAAAGGAATCTGATTTTTACACGTAGCAAGATGAAAGCCCAGTGGAAGTTTCTAAGCAGAGAAATGGTATGTTCTTTATGTATATCTCTTGTTTGCCTCCAAATTTTTCAGAAATTTCTAATGAATACAGACTTTGCAAAAATAGTGTAATAGTAATTTAGATTCACATACAGATTTAGTATGTGTGTACATGCATGCATACATGTACAAACTTTTTTGGAACTACTTGAGATGTTCTCAAAATGACCCTTCATACTAAAACAATTCAGTGTGCAGCTCTTAACAATAAAGTCACTATGAGCTATGAGAATAACCACTGGCCACATCCCAGATGAGTTAATGAGTAATATACATACAAAGTAGATCTAAATAGCACTGCAAAAGCTGGAAACTGAAATGGCTTTGGAATTACTACTGACTGAAGAAGGCTGGATAGAACTTGCAAGCTGAACCCAACCAGGTCAAATGTCTGCTAAAATAAAAGTCAACATTCACTATGGCATTTAAACATGACCCTGACTCTTGTAATACAATATTCAAATTTTCCAGGATACAATCCAAAATTACTTGGCATACAGAGAACCAAGATTATCTCAATTTGCATGGGAAAAGAGATGAATAGCTACAACACTGAAATGACAGAGATGTAGAAATTACCTGATGTCTATTATAGTAGCTATTATAAAAATGCCCCAACAATTAGGAAAAATACTCTAGAAACTAATGGGAAGATAGAATGCTCAGAAAAGAAATTGAGGATATAAAAAAGTACCAAATGGAAATTTTAGAATTAAAAAATGTAACAACTGAAATAGAAACATTCACTTGGTGGGTTTAACAGCAGAACAGAAATGACAAAAGAACCAGTGAATCTGAAGACATTATATTCAAACCAGACATAATTTTGAAGACTGATCAAATTTCAAAAGAAATACCAAATATGAATCAATATAAAATATGAAAATTATAAGAAAAGAGATTGGGGAAAAACAGATCATTTAGGCTCTAGAAAACAGTACCACAAACTCTAATATTTGGACCACCAGTGTCTCAGGAGGGGAGAAACTGTGTAGTAAAATATTTGAAGAAGTAATGGCTGAAAACTTTACGATTTTGACAAAAGATGTAAACCTAAAGTCAAGAAGCTCAACAATCCTCAAACAGAATAAGCACAACAAAATCCACACCTGATTTCATCATAATGTAACAGCTAAAAAGTAAAGACAAGGAAAAAATTTTCAGCCTAGCCAGGCAGCTCAGTTGTTTAGAGTGTCATCCCAATACACCAAAGTTGTGGGTTCAATGGTCTCACAGGGTACATACAAGAAGCAAATGAAGGAATGGAAGAGTGGAAAAATAAAACAATGTTTCTCTCTCTCTCTCAAATCAATAAATTTAAAAAATTGAAAGCAAAAGGGAAAAATGATGTGTTGCTTATTAAGGGAACACTGATTTGAATGACTTCGTATTTCTTATCAGAAACTAAGAGCAGGAAGAAGTAAAACTTTTTAAAGTGCTGAAAGGAAAGAACTAGAAACAGAATTCTATATCCAGAGAAAATAGTCTTTAGGAATGAAGATGACATAAAGATATTCTCAGATGATGGAAAACTGATATAATTCACTGCCAGTAGACCTCCTCTAAAAGAATAGCCACAGAAAGTTCTCAAAAAGATGGGAAATAACACAACTATACTCGGAACAACAGAACAAAGAAAGAAAAATATAAATGCTAAATATCTGGTGACATACACGGACTATTTTTTCACTACTGAGTTCTTTAAAATATATTTAAAAGCAAAAATGTTCAATATATGTAAACAAATGTAATAGATAAGACAACTCCAACAATAAAGGCAGATGGGAAAGAAACCAATGTGGTGTAAGGTTTCAACATTCCACCTGAAATGGCAAAACAGTAATTCTAAATAGACCATTAAAAGTTAGGTGTGTGTATAGATACACATATACATATGTACAAGGGGGACCCCCTCAAAACAGAATTATCTTCTGGAGGGTGGGCCCCTCATAATACAGGCTTTCCCCACTAGGTGAATGTTCTAGAAACCCATCTGTAAGAGTGTACCAGCTGGCACTGTTGTGAGAGGCTGCATTTGGCTTCAAAGAATTTTTTTTGAAGACTCTTTCAATGCATTTGCCCATTTCATGATGGGTAATTTGTAAGTGCACCTGCCCACACTGCACTGAGTGTTCAGCAGTTTTTGACCAAAAGCAGCATGATCCCCATGCCCCACCCTCCCTCCCTATTCACCTAATTTTACATCGAGTGACTTTTTGTCTCCTTGATGAAAAGTCTTCAAAGGGAAACGCTTTGCTGATGTGGAAAACGTGAAACAAAGAATGGAAGAAGCACTAAAAGGCATCAAAAAAATTGTGCTCAAAATTGATGAGCACAAAAACTGTTTTGAGGCTTGGAAAAATCATCTCGATGTGTATTGCATCAAATGGAGAGTACTTTGAAGGTAACTGAAGTTTAAACATGTTAAGAATAAATATACAATATTTTATAAGTAAATTCTGGGTTTTTTGGGTCCCTCCTTGTGTGTGTGTATGTTGTGTACTGGGGAGAGACTCCTAGAGCAATAAAAAAAAAAACTACACAAAAAGATAAAGCCAAAACCTAATAGATATATTTAAATGTTAAAATATTACAAAATGTTCAACTGATTAAAAAAGCAGGGAAAGGAAATTATTGGAGGATTCAAAAGTAGGAATAACAAAGAAAAAAACAAATAACATTGTAGATGTAAATAAACATATCAATAATTATATTAAATATAAATAGTCTAAAAATAGCAATTAAAAGACATATGTTATTCAAATAAATTAGAAACACTTCAAATATAATAGTACAGGCAAGTTAAAAGCAAATACAATGAACTATTCTGTATGGTACTTTAATAGTGGAAACATAATATTATACATTTTTTAAAACCCACAGAATTGTACAACACGAAGTATAAAACCTAAGATAAGTTATAGATTTTAGTTAATAATACCTAACATATCAATACTGGCTCATCAATTGTAACATACGTAACACACAAATGCAAAATGGTTGTTTTTAGAGTTTCATTCATTTATTTTTTGAGAGAGGGGAAAGAAACATCAGTGTGTGGTTGCCTCTTGCAGGCCTCCCACTGGGGATCTAGTCTGCAACCCAGGTATGTGCCCTGAGTGGGAAATGAACTGGCAACCTTTTGATTCACAGGCTGGCACTCAATCCACTGAGCCACACCAGCCAGAGCTGAACGCAAAATGTTAATAACAGGGGAAATATGTGCGTACTGGGAGGGTTCTGCTCATTTTTCTGTAAACATTTAAAACTGCTCTAAAAAATAAAGTCTATTAACTTACATTTAGAAATATATACCATACAAGCAATAATAAAAAAAAAAAGATGGAATGGGCCCTGGCTGGGTAGCTCAGTTAGAGCATTGTACTGACACATGAAGGTTGTAGGTTGGATCTCTGGTCAGGGCACATACAAGAAGAAAACAACAAACTCATAAATAAGTGTAACAACATATTGATGTTTCTCTCTCTCCCCTTCCATATTATCTCACTAAAATCAATCACTAAATTAGTCTGGTCATGTTGGTGGCATAGGTAAACATGGCTCACCTCCTTAGAGATCCACATCAAAATTACAACTAAACTATAAAAGAACCATCCTCAGAACTGTCAGAGATCGAGCTTAATAGAAGTCCTACAACTATGGAATTAAAGAAGAAACTACATTGTGACTGGTAGGAAGAGTGGAGACATGAAATGAGCTAATCCCTCACCCATGGGTGGCAAATAAAAATTGGAAGGGATATCTAAGAAGTGAAGGGTCTCAACCCCATAGTAGGCCCCTTAACCCAGGATTCCAGTGCCAGGAAGAGAATTCGCCCATAACATCTGGCTATAAAAATCAGAGGGGAGGACTTCCGGCCAAGATGGAGGTGTAGGCAGACGTACTGTGCCTTTTCTCACAACCAAAATTAAGGACAACAAAGATTTAGAAACAAGAAAACAACCAGAACTCAGAAAATCAAACTGTTTGGAAGTTCAACAACAATTCATCCAGACTGGTAAGAGGGGCGGAGTCGCGGCAGGAAAAAGTGGAGGTGCGGACCTGGCACGCAGGCAGCAGTGGCTGGCAGCCCCCAGGTGCACAGGCAGCGACTAGCAGACCCCGGGCACGGGGTGGCAACTGTGCAGAACCAGTGAGGCTGCACAAGGCGGCTGGCTGACCAGGTGGCCCCACATTCACGTGCAGATAATCCAGGCAAAAGGGAAGTGGTGAAAGGAACTGGAATCTGAGAGGGAGTAAAGCAACCGCCATTATCTCCTCTCAGACCCCGCCCCCACATACAGCGTCACTACCCAGCGACTGGGCTGTCCCGCCCTGGGGAACACCTGAGGCTCCACCCCTCACTACGTAACAGCCACAACTAGACAAAACAAACAAACAAACAAACAAAACCCCAGAAATGAAAATGGCTCAAACCGGAAAACAAATCAAAGCCCCAGAGCCAATTTATCTAAGCGATGAAGAGATTGCCAACCTATCAGATGCACAATTCAAAACCCTGAAGAGATTGCCAACCTATCAGATGCACAATTCAAAACCCTGGTAATCAGGATGCTTACAGAATTGGTTGATTTTGCTCACAAATTAGATGAAAAAATGAAGGCTACAATAAGTGAAATGAAGAAAGATGCATGGGGAACCAACAGAGATGGGAGGAAAACTGGGACTCAAATCAATGGAGTGGACCAGAAGGAAGAA